>NIPM01001767.1:0-29966 GCA_002738285.1 Holacanthella duospinosa
TTATATTTATTTAATAAGTCAACAATTACTCATTTGAGTTAGCAACAATTCTAGTAGATCCTAGAAAAATCTTGTTCTATTTATAGAAAGATAAATTTTTAGTAAGATAAGGAAGTACTTATGAGACAGATAAAAATAACTATTGTGAAATAACTATCGAGAGTTATCTAATACTTACGTTTGCCAATTTTGTTGCTATATTTGGCACACGTACTTTTAATTTCACTATGGCTACAATACTTACTTATGCTTTTCCCTGTAGACTGATAAAAACGTAAAGGAACGAAATTAGAGCAGTAAATGTAAAGTGGGTTTGAATGCTTAGAGCTTAACATAGTAATTTTTTAGACTAAGATATGATTGTGTCACAACATAGTGATGTTTTAACCACACCTACATAGGCATACTTGTTTTAAAATAGAGTGCTCAACCAAATGGAAAGTTGACTCCAAGCAGGTAGTGTAACTGGTTAGCTGGTACATGTTCATGTGCGAACTGTAGGAAATATAACATATTTCTTACCTGATGTAAATAAAATTTATACTATGAAAATGAGAAGAATTTGCAACCCCAAAACCTCTCCCAAGAACTAAAATTAGAAGGTCGGCTTTCAATTATTCAGCACCGTCGGTTCTCGTATACAGTCGCAGAAGACTGTACAGTTTGAAGCTTGCGTGCAGAAATGCCTACATAGAATCATAAAAAGTAATTGGGTATAAGACGTTGAAGTTTCATGATGAATTTTAGGTTGTGCAGTCGGACGTTGCATAATGTGTTTCCACTTCCTAGCCCATTAATTCAGGTGCCAAATATACTATTAATATTTGAAACATAATATAAAATCTTCCTCAATATAGATTATGTTACAGCCTTATACTATTCCTAACATGGTATTGGCAGTTGAAGGTATTCAAATTCAATCTGTAAGCCTGAATATACGAATCTACATTTGTTTGTATGAACTTTCTCTCATTCGTATCCTAAGGAGATTTTCTTTTGAATTGCGGAGCTATTAGGGTTGTATGGATTCCTATTGGAGGAAAAGTGAAAGAAATAAGTGAATGAGCTGTCATAAAAAGTAACCAAAATCATGAAGTGATATGAGACTCATGAATAAATAAATAAAATCAGGTATCTCAAAAAGAGACCCAATAGAGAAACTTTTTACGGAGAATCCAATCAGGAGAGAGTTGTGATAAAAAGAAAGTAACCATAACTCCAATAATAATAACTCCCCTATCTCACTTTCACCATTTCAGGAAGTTGATGAAACTAACATTAGGAGTACCTTTACCGTGTCTACAGAGCATTAACGTCTCAAAATGTTATATCAACTTCTCATTCATATTCACATATATCCATTGTGAAGAGAAAGAATTTGGTGAAAAATCAGATAGATAATGAGGAATGTCGATAGGTCTAGGCAAATATTATAATTTTATATTCTCAAAATTTATCATTTTAATTCAATAGGAGCTTTCATTAAATCATGACACATCAGTAAATCAAGGTAATCCGAGATTTTATTTACATTTTATTTCTGGTACAATTAAATGTCAACCTTATTATCCGTAGACTACTCTAGACTCATTTCAGTATTATAATCGTCCTGTATGTCTGTATAAATGTCCGTAAGGGACCATCATGCAATTACTACTAAATGAGATAATTATGAGGAGAAGCACAGATGATGAATATCCCACCACATAAAAATACATGTTGGTGATAACTTAGAACCGGATTTTATGTAACTAAAAATATCAAATTTATAAACATAAATATGTACCCAAGTCCTTGAAATATGTGCTAAAATTTGTATGTAAAATTTAAATTCTTGGCAAAAAATTTTTGTTTTCAAAATTCAGAATTTAGTATAAAACATTGTTTCAATTTGTTTATCAAAATACAATTCGAAGCACATTATTAAACGTATGGAAATTACTTTTGGACAATTCGCTTTCCAAAAATATAAAATTTGACCTTTCGCCAAGTGCTCAGTGATTTCAAAAATTTTATCTACTTTCCAACGTTCGGTCGTAAAAAAATATTTTGCCAAAAAAAATTTTTGCCTCAAAAAAATAAATACATATCTCTGATTATCCTATTTGTGTGTAATTAATTACACAAACTTGAGCTTTCCCCTTTTGCCGTGAAAAAATACATTATGGGCTACCTCGGGCGACCACATACCTCGACCAATCTTCGCTACGCAAACACATGTTAACATCTAACCAAAGCTTGTCAAAGCCTGAAACCAAAAAACTTTCTAGAAATAATCAGAAAACGTTAGGCGGGGAAATTATTCTCTAATCCTATCCCTGTGTAAATATTTACACATGAATTAACATGAGAAAACAGCAAGTGGCGCAGTTTATCCTATCACTGTGTAAATTTTTACACACACTTGACTGAGCACCGTTGCCTTTCATTATTTAATAAATTTGATCTTTATTCATTCAGTTTGTTATATTATTGAAAGTTTCAACATTGCACAGTGTGTGTAAATATTTACTAATCAATTTGCTGTGTAAATTTTAACACATGTGTAAATAGTTATGTAAGGGCTAGGACTTAAGCGTTTATTGGTGAGTGTAGAGTAATCAGGGATATACCTATTAGATGTGGACGCTTTCTAGTAAGAATCATAGACCAAAAGCAATTTTTTGCTAGTTTAATAAAACGTCGCAGACTGTACTAGATTGAATCATCAATACTGTATTCAAAATTTCAACCTTTCCGCATCACTTATCTTTTCAAAATTTGTTTGAGCGATTCAGGAGCACACAACCAGTTTCTGAGTTGATTTTGTAGTTGTCACGTTAGTTCCTTGCTAAAATTGTTTAATTACATCCTACAATTACCAAAATCAAGAAAATTATTTGCTGTAAAAGGAATATTTATATTTAATATGTGCAGTAAATCAAAAATATTTAAATATGTGCCAGTTGATTAGGTTGATTAGGTTATAAAGAAAAATATGTAAATATGTATAAATCCGAGGCTTAATGATAACTGTTGGATCATCGTCATATAGTCAAGGTTTGAAACAGTATTTTTCCAATCAGCTCTGCAGTACAATCGTTAGTGTATTATGTCTGATTAACCTAAAGACGGAATGATGCGTCACCACAGAACAAATTTTTTAGGTTCATCTCTGTTTCAAGCCTTCTTTGCGGGCGAACTCGTTCTCCATCAACTATTGCTGAAAATTGGTGCTTTTCGTTTACAATATTCCATTGTAACATGCCATACAATTGTTTGGGTTATTACTTCGTTAATATAAATAAGTACCTACAGCGATTCCATTATTGGGTATTACGTTTTAGACTCCTATTATGCAAACTTTTGCATTTGTAGTTGTATATTTAAAGACTAAATTGTTTCAATGGTATCACGTAAGCTACTTCAACACTGTTTGACTTTATGTAATTTTTGCTATATGTTGCTGGGCAGTGACAGTTCACGGCATCAACTTCTATGTGGTTGAATGTTTATATTTATTTAATAAGTCAACAATTACTCATTTGAGTTAGCAACAATTCTAGTAGATCCTAGAAAAATCTTGTTCTATTTATAGAAAGATAAATTTTTAGTAAGATAAGGAAGTACTTATGAGACAGATAAAAATAACTATTGTGAAATAACTATCGAGAGTTATCTAATACTTACGTTTGCCAATTTTGTTGCTATATTTGGCACACGTACTTTTAATTTCACTATGGCTACAGCTATATTTCTAAGAATACCTCAATCACATTAAATTTCAACCAAGCTAGTACTGGAGTTATATACAATTTAAGCATCAATTGTATCAAGGAGTTTAATTATGTTTAGTCGACGGGTGAGTATACTTGTGTAAGGGCTAATTCTCAATAACCGTTTGCATGAACATTATAGTACTGTTTCTATATTGAATTTTTGTCATACTCTATTGTAAAAAATACACTAAAATAAAGTAGTGTTCGGCACAACTCCGAGTTTGGCCGGAGTTGGAGTTGAACAACTCTGGAGTCACAACTCCCAACTCTTTATTCTTTGGGAGTCAGCTCCGGAGCTACAACTCCAACTCCTTAAATTTTGGGATTGCACTCCGGAGCTGTAACTCCAACTCCGGAGTCAACTTCGGAGTTGGATTCTTACAGTTTTTAGTTTAATAAAAACCGCTATAATTTTATAATTTGTGCTGTTATCTAGTTTCATGGTATGTCAATCAATTGAATATGTACATATTAGTATAGTTATATTTTAATTATGAATTTAATTAACTCCACACGCATCATTCGAATTTGGTCCAATACTATTCTAGCAGCTGGGATATTTTTCCAACCCCCAATTGTACGCCACTTTTATACCCAGGAGCTGGAAAATTTGTCTAATCACTGAAAACGTTGTTGACAAATTTTGGTTTACTGTAGCTTACTTACTGCCCGCTTCCCTCTCTACTGCCCACCACCCTCCCTACTGCCCACCACCCTCCCTACTGCCCACCACCCTCCCTACTGCCCACCACCCTCCCTACTGCCCACCACCCTCCCTACTGCCCACCACCCTCCCTACTGCCCACCACCCTCCCTACTGCCCACCACCCTCCCTACTGCCCACCACCCTCCCTACTGCCCACCACCCTCCCTACTGCCCACCACCCTCCCTACTGCCCACCACCCTCCCTACTGCCCACCACCCTCCCTACTGCCCACCACCCTCCCTACTGCCCACCACCCTCCCTACTGCCCACCACCCTCCCTACTGCCCACCACCCTCCCTACTGCCCACCACCCTCCCTACTGCCCACCACCCTCCCTACTGCCCACCACCCTCCCTACTGCCCACCACCCTCCCTACTGCCCACCACCCTCCCTACTGCCCACCACCCTCCCTACTGCCCACCACCCTCCCTACTGCCCACCACCCTCCCTACTGCCCACCACCCTCCCTACTGCCCACCACCCTCCCTACTGCCCACCACCCTCCCTACTGCCCACCACCCTCCCTACTGCCCACCACCCTCCTTACTGCCCGCCACGCTCCCTACTATCTGCCGCTCTTCAATAATGGTTTCAGGTGAAGCGGCACTTGTAATATTAGGTTGAGATTTTAAAACTTGTAGAATAAAGCAGTCTGGATCTTCGGTTTGGTCGTTTGTGCATTCCATATATTCCAAATTAACTGTGGTTAAATAGACAGGTGAGAAATCAAATGTGGACAACACACTGAATTATTTCACCAGTCAAAATACACGAAACCGTCTGTAGCATCGGCTACAAAAATACACCACAGCCCAGCCCTCGAAAAACATTGTCGAGTGGAACAGAGCAGTTCGGTTATTTTTGTAGTCGGTGCTTGGGTTCGGAATCGGGTAATTTGACTGCTAATTGAATTTGTTCCTGTTACAACTAAACTTGTACCCTGATGTGTGAAGCTGTTCACAAATTCGAAGTTCGTTGATGAAGTAAAGATGCAAAACATGTGAAAATTTGCGCGGTTGAGATATTGGTCATCGAAGTTGACTCCAACGCGCAAGGAGTCAACTCCGAAGCTGGCAACTCCAACTCCTAAATTTTTATTCTCCCTCCGGAGTTGCCAAATCCAACTCCCAAAATTTGTGGAGTCGACTCCGGAGTTGGAGTTGTGTCGAACACTAAAATAAAGAATCTGATTTGGAAATTTGGAGATTCTGTTATACAGTATGGTTTAGTATGGCTGTTAGGTACTTTTTTCCTGCTAATGCAGGCAATTCGTTCGCGGAATACAATATATGCAAGTAAAATTTGTACAGAAAACAAAAGTAAGTTCTAAGTATTGGATTGTTTTGAAGTATACATTATCCGTGTGGAAGAAATTATAAATTTATGAATTGATGGATTAGCTACCGCTCTTCTACCACTAACTGTGAACAGCACAAATGTGAAATAAAAGCTGATGATTCTTTTGTAAGAATTTTCGGATTTTCTTTCGGAAATGAAAGATTATGTATAGAAACACTCTTCTCATTCCCTTCCTAACATGTTCAATTCCATTGAAATTTTACAATGAGAGAAATGGAAAAGAATATTAATGAAAATATTGAGTTGTCATTCAACTAGTAGATTTCGTACTAGTGGATATTATTCTCCGTATGATTGCCTACTTCCGTTTCGGTGCTTCACTTTTGCTAAGGAGTACCAAATAATCACTCAATTGGTTTGATAAATGTGAAAAAAGTCTGTAAAAATTGAACTGATTTAAAGAAATATACAGTAAACCTCACATAAGTTGAATTCTGCTCCCGTGATCAAATTTCTCCGAAATCAAGCGGTCACCCGGAATTTGTGCATGTAAGGTATTAAAGGTTAACCTCATTAAAGTGTGAGAAAAAATGAAAACTTTCCCATCACAAAAATTTGATATTATTAGCTGCTAAACCTAAGCCGTTTTCCCATAAGAATAGGATTATTAATAATTACTGTTGCTATTTAGGACCCCATCAAATGATTTTATATGGACACATTCTATATCGCAGTAAGGAAAAATTCAATGGCTATCGAAAAACAAAAGAAATAGAACTTTACTATGTCCAAAATTGACAAATTTTGCATAATAATCATACATAACTGGTGTTCGGTCAGTTTATGCAACGGAGTAGCTTTGGCATTCACTCTATTTTTAAAATTCTAAAATTGTCTATCCAAACAATTTATAGTTATGTAGATTTTCTGAGCTGGAAGTTTAATAATTTCTGATTTGGTATTTTTAATTCTCCGGAAATAGAAAACTTTCGTACAGTTAAACTTAGCTATACATCGATAAGTCAAGAGAGAAGACGCATTCGGTAGTAGTGCAAAGTGTGACAACAATAAGCAGTGGTAGGTGAACGTGCGTTAACGGCGCGGTGCTTTCATTAGTGTTTCCTGAAAGTCTGTCGTCAGGATCATCGGTTTATCCTGAAGTTGAGTTTGATGCCATACATCAACTGTTTGATTCCCAAGCAACATCTTTTGAGACATATAATTTACTGTAGAGCTAAGCAGATTACTTCATTAAAATTCAAGAATACTTCAAAAAATCTGACCAGCAATTTAAATTACGCCTTGCGCATTACATAAATATATTTACAGAAAATTACAATATATTCTGTTCAAATTACCTTTTTACATATAATCATCTATGATGGAGGTATATTTTGAATATTATAATTAAATGCTGAAGTCAGAAATACCAATTAATTGATAACACTCCTAATTATTCCACAAACTTTGTATGGAAAATCGCACACATCAATGAAAAAGTTATTCACAAATTGTTATTTGAAATGCTATTTCATAAGATTTCATTTTGTGCCGCTCGAATTACAATTTGTCAATTAATTTCTTTTTAGGTGAATTACAAAAATTACAAATTACATATTACAAAATTGCAATTAGATTAGGTAATGCGATTACTTGTAATCTAATTGCAATTAATTTACCCACTTATAGCATTGTTATGTTCAATTTTCTATCTACCAAGTCACTCCAGATTCTGTTATTTAATTTAATAACAATCATAGATTCACTAGTCAGTGACTTTTATTTTAGCATTTTGTCAGACTCCTATTTTAAAGGTACCCAAACATTACTCGGTGAGTCCATTTGACTCTATACCCAAACACACAAACACTACGATTCAGAGTAACAAAGTCATCACTCAGAATTACGGGTCACCTACCTCAAAGTCACAACACAGCACCTCTTAATTTTATATCGTAACATTCCTGATGTGTTGTGCTAATTTAAAGTTCCAAAAATACTGGTACAACCACTTATATGCAAACTCCACTGCAGTTGTATAAACTTATGCACGATTATTTTCCTTTGAAATTTTGTGTGTTTACGATATATTTCTACTGGTGGTTTGGATGTCAAGGTTTATTAGATTGTCCGTCCATCAGCATTTCCTTACAAAAATAAGCATTTCATGAGTTCAAATCGAATCTTTAGTTGATGATTTGAAGAAAACAAATAAACCAATAAATCAATGAGAATTGTGTATCATTTTAATTACGGTATTCTCTCGAAGTTAATAAGAACGGGTGTATAAACTAGAATGTTTTTAGAATTATTATCCACCCAACATATATATAGTGAAACTTTTCTATCCTATTCGTTCTAATTTTTGTTAAAATAATATTAAACTAATAAAAAGAATAAGTGGTGTCTGCTGCCTTAGCATCAAGACAAACGTCACTTCGAATCGGGTTGACTCAGGTTGTTTGTTGTCGCTTCGCTGTATAGGGTGGAGTCATTCCCATCTTTATAACATTACGCGAAAAGTTCAAAGATACGGGACCTTTTCTGTACCTGAAGTTTGTTGACAAACAAATGCCAAACAACGGTGGGAGGTAATAACCAGGGTGATTTTAGGTTGTTTGCTGTCGCTTCGCTGTATAGGGTGGAGACATTCCCATCTCAAACAAACATCACAAACAACGGTGGGAGGTAATAACCATCAATTATTCACTTATTATAGAACAAAAGTTTTAAGATAAATTTACATTTCAAAATTTATCTTGGAAACCTGTAAATCAGAGGTTTGAGAGTTTTTGCAGCAAAGGTCCCGTACCTTTGAACTTTTCGCGTAATGTTATGGAGATGGGAATGTCTCCACCCTATACAGCGAAGCGACAACAAACAACCTAAAATCACCCTGGGATTGACAAAACTTACGCAAGCGTTATAATTGGACGCTTAAAACACAATTACTTCAAATTCAAAAACAAATTGTTGATTGTTTTTATGGTGAGTTATTTCTAAGTTATTGGTTTTGCTTTGGCCAACTGTAAAGTATATCCAAATTCCCAAATAAGTGGGGCCATGTGCCTAGCTCTAACTTTTCCTAAATTACCAAAGCTAACAAAGGGATTCATCCATTAACCCATTTTTTGTGCTCTGGGGTATTCCTTACCTCACCTACTTTAAAAAAAATGTATGATAGGGAGACCAAAATTTTTATTAGATTATACTGAAAAATTATTTTATATACTGGAGAACTTCTACGCATTATCAGAAATTCACAGTGATAAAAATGTTGGATTTGTTCATTTTCATATGGAAAAATTTGTATCTATACAGTTTCCACTTTTTCCAGTTGTATAATTGCAGAAACATTGGGCTCAGAGAAACACAATAGTTTGACATGTAATTGGGCCAAGCTAATCTGAAATTGGGTTCTTTCTAAGGAATTTTAGTGATTAGTTGCATTCGAATGTTTCCCCAGACGTTGCAATCTCACACAGATTAAAACAAGAATATCGTCTAGTTATGCTATCGTCTCCGTAATAAATTACTATATTAGTTTAATCACAATAGACAGACATCGGCATCGGCATATAGACATCGGCTAATACTAATAAATTATTTCCAAATGGTTTGTTCAGTCTAAGCTTAAACCTAGCATCGGCTACTAGGAACCATATATTCCGATCTCTCTATGGTCGGATTATCAGAAATTAATTATGGAGCTAAACTCTGCCTATTTACCCACCTAACTTTACAGAAATCAAATGAGATTAAAGTACGATAGATAAATGTTGTTAGGTGTAATATGTAATTTTCTGTTATTAGACGGTTATCTATCAATTATATATACTTACAGTCCGACCAAATAATATCTTAACACATAAGAAAGACTTTTGGCTCTATGCCCTGTGCTGCAGAAAGTAAGTGCGGTAATAATTATGGTCAAGCAGCACGAAATCCTAAATAATTTTTTTGGAAAAATGCACTTACTTTTAGAAAAAAAATTCAAAAGTAGGATATCTTGTAGAAAGAATCGACTCTCTAGAGTCACTAGAAGTAAAGTTATGATCATTTTTAATTAAAATTTGTGCACTTTCTTTTGAAACGTCAATCTATCTAATATTATATCGTTTCAAAAGAATATTCAAAAATTAAAATTTTCATGAAATTACAACTTTTATTTTAATAATGTTAGACTTGACTTTTTCTACTTTCTATGCTACTATTCAATGCTATTTTTAAACTCTTACTCTTTTTTCAAAACAACATTTAGTTTTTTGAATTACGTTATCATAATTGTTAGCACACTTGCCTTCTCCAGCAAAGGAGATGGGCCAAAAGTATGTTCCCTATATGCTAATAAAATTGGTTGGAATGCATAATCCCTAGAATAAGAAGTTATGTCTGGCTTCACTTCCATTCTCTACAATTATAAGTTAAGCCTAAGTTAAATAACTTATAAATAAAAAATTTAGATATAGAGAATTCAGTCAACTTTTTTCTCTTCATGAATTCTCAAGCTACCTTAAGAAATCGATGCGGACATCGTTTAGTCAAACAGCAAAACTAATAACAAAACACCCAGACAGGTATCACAAAGGGTGCTTGACAAGGTACCTAAGGATACATTGAGCAAGTACTTCAAGTACTTTGCCAATAGTCATGGCAGTAATTGCCATTAAAAATATTATTTAGCAATAACTTAACACTTTTGGACGATTAAGTGCTATCTGTATCACGTTTTATAATTTAGTGTTGTACAAAATTTCTCCAAGCTATTACTAATAATGTTTTATAAATTCATAAGTTATAGGTTTCAAGTGATAAGTTGCAAATTTTACTACCTGCTAATTAAAGAGGAATTATTCTTATTTATATGCCATATCAATAGCTTAATTTTTTTATCTACGACATCAGAATTAAAATAATTGGCTCCACATGTACTTCACAAATAATCTAGGTGATACTAGATTCGAACCTAACTGGTTTAATCACCTATTTGCTTGAATGTATGTGCTTGAATGAATTTGATTCGAGCATATTCCTAAGAATGCATAAGTATGAAAATAATTCAACTGACAATCTTGGAGAGCAAAATAAATATTCAAATGAGTTTTCGCTAACATTTTCGAGAATAAGACAAATAATGTGATTGGAAGAAACATTGGAAATATGATGGATATCAAATGGAGAGTGGGAGCGGGTGGTTGGAGTTTGTGTTTACATAATCCTTTTTCAACAACGTTCTCATTTGTTGAATAACTTCTAGTTAGGCCCACTAGGGGATTTGAGTTTCTTTAACTTTTCCACTTTTTTTTTACGAATTATAAATATCGTTCTGTGTTTGGAATTTAAGGAAGAAATATAAGAAAAATTTGAAACTAGCGAAGATGTGAAAGTGATATTGAATTGAGACTTATGTGTTTAGATTGAAACGCATTAAAAAACGCACATAAATGATATAATCTCCTGCGACTTCGCTAACTGTGGATTAAACAAAAAGAGTCTTCAAACCTATAATTGTAATATACGCTTAATGTTACAAAAATTGATGACTATGATATAAATAATTAATACAATGGTGGCAATCATATAAATACAATTCTGTTAAAGAACCGTTTTTCTATCTGTATATCAAAACTTGTTTATACTTTATATATAATATATCTATGTCTATAATGTATGTATGCATATAATATATAATTTTCTGAATTTTATATAGTGTAAGTTGTTGAATTATCATAACGTCTATCCTGTCTTCATTTTAGACATTTGTTTCGTTTCATATTAGTTGTACTAAATAAGAAAAGGATTATATATTTACTGCCTATCAAATTTTGTGAATAGTTAACTTTCTGATATATTTTGGGTTTAATTTTTGAATACCTTGTTCTTCCAAGCGTATCAAAATATAAAATACTTGAAATAAAATTTTCACTGAATTTAAGAAACTGCTAGTATTTAGCAATATTTTCCTTTGATCTATTGAATTTTATAATAAGAATAATTAAACCATTACGTTGAAATCATCAGCTGTTACAAATTAGTGCAAGAAAATTGTAACTTTCTCCGATTTATTCCGGACGACAGTGATTTTGGTGTTTTACCAATTTAATGCTATTGCTTGTCTTGCTCCTTAGTCTATTTCATTAGCCTAAAATTGAAAATTAGGAAAAATTGAATGGTAATTTAGATTTTAGAGCCCATTTCTAGGTTAACTTTTTCCAAAGTGAAGATCTGATATTGAGAATTTTTGTAATTTTTATTCGCTTTTACAAAAATATTGCCAATATCTACCCATCTTGTATTGATTGATTCGTGAGGTGTATTTAAAGAAAATTTTATTTGCATAAATTGCAAAAATTTATACAAACATTGTCTTTCCGTCCATCAACAACATGACAAAAATTGCCAAAGCGCAAATTTATAATTATCTTTTCGTGGGAAAGTATAAACTTTTTCTGTTCGAGAATCTTTTTTTTTGTCATAAGTTTCAGCAGTAGTGCAAAAACCAAAATCATGAGTCATTCCCAGCAACTAATGAGTATAAATGATAATTGAATATAATTATTTAAGGGTATTTATCCGGATATTTTGAATATCCATTTTGAAATTAATTCTAAGTTAAAATAAGTCAATAGTGTCAATAATATTACAGACGTTGCCTTATAAACTAAAATCTCATGCCGAACAAGAAAAACATACATTATAATGTTACTATGACATGTAGAATGTTAAAAAATGATGTTTTCCGTTTGGGACAATTTCTTGTTATCACCCGCTACCTCTCTGGCTTACTCAGTGAAGGTATTGGTGACATTGATATTAACTAACTATTCCACTCTTTAGAATTTGATTTGTGAAATATTATTATAGAAATTCATATAGTATAATGTGTAATATTGTTGTGTTTTTGAAAGAGCTATTCAAAATTGCACTTTGTAGAGTAGAAGAAGAGATACAGGGTCAGTTGCGCCATATAATATATACCTACACATTCAGTACAGAAGAAGTTGTGAGTTTAGACTCAAAAAATATTTCTGCCTTCGACAAAATTTTTATGACATACTTATTCATTATTTTGCTTAAAATTTATAATTTATAATCACATCTTCCTACTTAAGGTTAATAAAGATTTTTATATCTCCCAAATTCTAAAACATTATGACTTATTTATTGTCATAATCATCAGTCGTGTTTTCACAATTCACATTTTATTTGAGTTTGCAGTAATTCTCTATTATGTTTGAATACTATTTTCTTTATTTTTATGGTCGTGCAACGTTGAACTTATTACTTTAGAATTTATGTTGCCTAGAAAGGTTTTGTTGCCTAATTTGACCAACAATTCAATGGTTAATTCAACTGTCTTGAATACTGACATTCATTGTGCGAAGTAATGTAAAACTGACCTAAAGTTCCCGATTTTATTTCTTATTTTTGACAGAAAATATCCAATTATTAGGGAAGAAAGTTGTAACCAATCAAAGTTAATCATGATTGGCTCCGCAACACTTTGTAATTGCTACATAGTTTACCACGACAGGTATGAGAGTTTATTGACTAGTAACATGATACCCATTTGGAAATGTTGCTGTAATTCATATACTTTCTTTTAACTAGATTGGATGATTATTTAAAGGAAGTTTTCGCTGTGATTGCATGACAACTAATGTATGTTTCTGAAAGCAAAAACTACTTTATCATTGGTTGATAAGACAATACTCAAACATGAGAAAAAAGCTCGAAAAACATTTTGTGTGATTTTCAAAATCTGAAACTTTGAACTTTGAGCTAGGAATATTAAGGTTATTAAGCAACAGCAACAATAGTAAGCAGGCTGCCTCTCAGAATTCGAAATTACAAAATATATATTAATTTCTTGAATTCATTTCATACTTTTGCAATAAATGGAATTTTTAGGAAATTAAACACTTTAAATAACATTAAATTCACATGTCCAAATTAAAATCATAATGATAAATTTAAAAAATCTGTTTGATAGTTCTACGCAAACAGTTTACTTAATTCTTGATAAAAATCAATTAAAAGTAGAATGTAATCGACTTAGGAAAAATCGAGCAAAGTTTATAAAAAACCTTCATAACATAGTTATCAAACAAGAGTGTCAAAGTCAATTCTTGAATTAATAATATGGTACGTTCCGGATAGGCTTGTCTGATAGTAATATTAATTTGTTGACCTATCTAAGTCAAAGGTGAATTCCCCGCTTAGACATCATTGGTTAACATATTATCTACCTTTCCGTCTAATTTGATTTGATATGTACATGTTTTTCTATTGCTTGTAGTGTTAACTTTAGTAACCAATGGACGTTAGAGGTCAATTTTTGCAAGGTTTGTTTATTTAGACATTGTTGGCAAACATTTTATTTACCATTCTGTCCATTCCGAAATTTTTGTCGGATCTTTTAATGTTGGGTTTGATCCTTGCAAACATTATTTCTACTAGAATATTAACTTTTTTTTATAATTCAACTTACATAGAATTTGTTTTTGAAAGACCATATAGTATTTAGTACTTCCGTACATAAATTTTATAATAGTTGGTCGAGATTTGACAATGGGGAACGGGGATATGTAACTGCAAAATATTTCTAAAATATCAATTTTTATGCCATTAATAAATAAGAACCAAGAGTCAATCATTTCATTTTATTCGAGAAAAACTATATTTTATCAGAATAATATTTTACACTTAAAAGATTTGGAATTTCGTTAAAAATTGTTAGTTAAGCTCATTAATAGAAATTGTTTTCACTAATACCTTACTCAAAAGGCACACCAATTAACTAATTCATATGAAATAGTTGAATAAAGTGTATTCTATTGTTACTATTGTCAATGATCATACATGTTAGGAAATGTATAATAAGTGAGTATTTTACAAGCAGTGCACCCCAATTGGGGTTGTGGCAGAATGGTAAGGGTGTGAAATGTTTGTGTAGTATAAAATACATGGGGTTCAAGATAAGTGAAGGGTTAAGTGCTATTGGGAGTACTGGTGTGTCAAAATGAATTTTTTTCAGCATCATTTTGTCGAATTGATTATAAAGTATGTTCCAACAAATATAGCAAAAAAAAATCATATTTTCTCAAATTGATTGGACTATGCACACCAAAAAAATTAGTAAAATATAAGAAATTATCCAACGGTAGCGTCGTGTTGGTTTCACTTTATGACTGTGAGTTTTATTATTTTTCACATTCTATTGAGAATGAATGAGGTTAGTTAAGATCGTTCTAAGATTATGAGATTAAAATGCTCTTGGGACATTTGGAGACGGGTTTTAGGTTACCATTCATTATCGTGTGGCAAGTCCAGGTTAGCATTGCATTACCTTGCTTTAGCCATTTTTGGAAGAAGGCGAAGACGGTCAGAAAACTTTTTATTAGATAATGCTGTTACATAGTTCATTGTGTGTAATCTCCTGCGGCGCTCCGCAAGATTTTTTTTGAATTAGTGCTTATTGTGCCCGAAATTTGCTTTATGTCTCATACATTATACACACTATATCTCATAATTAGTAAAAATGTACTATTTATAACCAACCTATACTCGACCCCACTGAAATAGTTGACATTATCGACAATACTTAATGCTTCCTTCTCGATTTGCAACAACTTTTCTATGCTACCTTGGCAGTGTAGTTTTAACTTAATATCCAACCAACCTTTCATTTTTTTTTAAATCTAGTTGTTAAGCTATTTAAAATCACTGTAGCATTGTTTATCACTCCAATTTCAAAAGCTAGGTGAGAATAAAAAAAGATTTCCTTTATTTTTTACAAATAGACTACTTCAGCAACAGTAGTACATTATAATCATCGTGTCTGTCTGTCGGTCATGTGCTTACATTCAAGTTTTAAGTCTTTAAAGGAGTGTACACTCGGAGATTAATGACGAGATTTCTTAGTGTTTGGGTCGGCAAAGAGCGAAATTTTTCTGATTTCAACTCGGCTCAGGGAATTCATTGAATTTATTCCAAAAATGAAATAGAAACTAAGAAAAATGAAAATATTCGCTTTAAACACTATGAAGAAATAAGAAATTTTAAACAACTAAATTGGTATCATCATACATTTCAAAGGTATTTCATACAAGGTGAATCGTAATGTGGTTACGCTATTTGAAACTGAATAAAATTTGACTGGAGTGACCTACTTTTGTCCAAATGTTTCGAGGATGAGCATTAGACGGAATATTCTATTCTTCCTAGTCGTATTGACCAATGGTTACTAGGACAAGTTGAAATTAAATATGAACGATTACTTACCATTTGGTTAGCACAGGTGGCTTTACTAAACATTTCTTAACAACATAAATTTCAAAAGCGGTTAGCAAATATAAACTTTATAACAAAATAAGTTTCACAGAATATCTAAAGTATATTAAATTTGCGATTATGATAAACGATTGTACACGACTTAACACGTCAAGTATACTCTATCCCATAGTTACAGTATTACCTACAAAGTAAACACCCTAGAGACTCTCCGTTTAACCGCTACCTCTATCCCAGTAATCTTTTATTGTTTAAGTGTACGGTTGGTTTGACCGTAACTATAGTTTATTTTATTAGTATGTAGGACTATTATAGTATTCATTTCCCTCATAGAGTATACATTACCTAATCTTTTTTCATGTATTTTTAAATATATTTTTCCTACTATTAGTCAAGTAAATTTTGTGACCGTTAATTTACTCAAGAGCTACTCCTGGTAGAACTCTGAAAAAAAGTTTTCGTGTGAAATAGAGTAAATGTCTTTTTTGTTGTACCCTGAAACCTGAGTTATTGAAGTGCTATAACTTTGAAAGTTTCACATCATTGACGCATCATCACTTAACTTCCGCAACTTTTGAGTCTTACCTATTTTTCCATAAGTCATTACCATCATAAGGTAAGACATGATCAATATACACACTTGCAAACATGAAAACATCACCAGAAGTAGTTTCAACCAGAACAATTAAAATTAATAGAATAATTAACAATTCGCCTGATTAATCTAGATATAATTATGTTCTATATATGTTCTATTATGTTCTTATAATTATAGTCTACATATTACAAGACATAAGAATGAGTGTAATGCAATTTGAGTCAAGCAAACAGTTTAATATTTCAAATTATACACGCTAAATTTTTAGTTAATATTACCAACTTCTTTCGTAAAATATGACTTTCAACTTCAAATGAATATAAGTGTTTGGTGAACTCCCTTTTTATACAAAAATTTGTAGTACTTGATGAACTGACTTTCTGCCTATTATTGATTTTACCGTTTAATGATTCGAACTTTGAAAATATAGAAGGACCTAACAAAATTTATCAAAGCCATTTTCTTATCCTAATGACACAATCAATCAAGCAGGGTCGGTCGGTCGGTTTATGCATTTTATTTACTAAGAATTATCTTTTTTTTTATCGTTTTTTTTATTCTTCTCATGAACAATAAAGTGATTCCTTGATAATACATTGTGAAATTTTGTNTATTCGCTTTAAACACTATGAAGAAATAAGAAATTTTAAACAACTAAATTGGTATCATCATACATTTCAAAGGAATTTCATACAAGGTGAATCGTAATGTGGTTACGCTATTTGAAACTGAATAAAATTTGACTGGAGTGACCTACTTTTGTCCAAATGTTTCGAGGATGAGCATTAGACGGAATATTCTATTCTTCCTAGTCGTATTGACCAATGGTTACTAGGACAAGTTGAAATTAAATATGAACGATTACTTACCATTTGGTTAGCACAGGTGGCTTTACTAAACATTTCTTAACAACATAAATTTCAAAAGCGGTTAGCAAATATAAACTTTATAACAAAATAAGTTTCACAGAATATCTAAAGTATATTAAATTTGCGATTATGATAAACGATTGTACACGACTTAACACGTCAAGTATACTCTATCCCATAGTTACAGTATTACCTACAAAGTAAACACCCTAGAGACTCTCCGTTTAACCGCTACCTCTATCCCAGTAATCTTTTATTGTTTAAGTGTACGGTTGGTTTGACCGTAACTATAGTTTATTTTATTAGTATGTAGGACTATTATAGTATTCATTTCCCTCATAGAGTATACATTACCTAATCTTTTTTCATGTATTTTTAAATATATTTTTCCTACTATTAGTCAAGTAAATTTTGTGACCGTTAATTTACTCAAGAGCTACTCCTGGTAGAACTCTGAAAAAAAGTTTTCGTGTGAAATAGAGTAAATGTCTTTTTTGTTGTACCCTGAAACCTGAGTTATTGAAGTGCTATAACTTTGAAAGTTTCACATCATTGACGCATCATCACTTAACTTCCGCAACTTTTGAGTCTTACCTATTTTTNTGAATTTATACAGTACGGCAATTGATTATAGCGATAAATTTTTTACTTTTTCACTTCCTAACTCTCAAAAAGAGTGGAAAATATGAGGAAAGTGAATACCTAGGAGTATTTTCTCTACCATAGTTGGTTGGTAAGGAAACAGAAAAGTTTTAAAGGAAAAGTAGGTGGTTTCATGGGACATTGAGTTCCAACTTTACTCCGTAAACGAAACTTTCTATCTCTCTCCTCTGGGAATTTCCCACAGGACAATCAACAGCCAATTTCATATCCATTCAAAAAAACCTCCACCTATAGAGTCAATTAAGGAACGTTTTACTTAATGGAGATTTAATTGGATAAAATCACATTCTAGAAATATGTCATCACAAAATTAACCTCCACTATCTCGTCTCTTCTTGACTTTGATTTTATAGTTAGTAGGAAGTGATTTTATAAGTATTTTCGAATGAATTACATATATATATTAGATTTTTACATAAATTTAGGCAAGTTTATTGAAAAATGGTGCAAATTGTATATAATGGGTGTTCTAGAGACATCATTTCAAACCAAACGGTAAGAAATTTTCACAAAATCTTTTCAACAATTTTCGTTTAACAGAACCACAATTGAACGTATGTAACTAGAAAGAAGAAAATTGGGAGTGAGACAATAGTCCTTTGTAAATGTAAGGAAAAATTAATGCACCTTTGCTGGAATGTTGCAAAATTACACTTCATTATGGCATTAACCTCCATTTGGAGACTAAAATTTGATAGACATAACATAATTTCTCTACTTCTTCAGTACGCTTTAAAAATATATCATTTATATAGAAAATATTCTTCATACTAAACCGTTAGAAAGCTACGGGATTAAATTAATAGACCACTAATTACCACTTTTGTTTACTTGTTATGTTAACTAGAAAGTAAATATCATACAACATTATGAAACTTTTGTGAACTTTTCTATGAAATATTGATGACTAGTACATATAAATGACTAATGAAAAATTTAGGAACACTATGTCATAGCCTTAATTATTCTCTAATACCGACTTAAAGAAGTGTAAAGTATGCTAAATAAAATATGTTTATGAATTGGATACACAATCAACTTTTTTTTACGTTCAGTGACGTTTTAAAAGAATTCCTAACACTGTCAAATTAATCAACTAAAATTCTTGTTATATGAAATAAAAAACACTATCTGATTCATTCAAACTTTGACACAAGAATACACGAAAATAAATTCCGATTACAACATGAGGAGGTCGACATTATTAATCGCAAACAGCGTAGCAGCGATGGATTTATGCAATAGGTGTTATGTCGGTCTGTCTGTCCGTGGTTCATTTTTCGCATCAAATTTTTCTGTTCACAGCCATTGTCAATTGATGTTTGTTATATTACCCTGTTGTATTTCTCTTTAATTACAACCTATTGAAGCTAAAAAGTCACATTTCCTGCAAAACAATATTTGTAGATATTATGAAGCATATATTTGTAGATTGTGACCCAAACCTTTTGATTCTACTCTAACCATCATTTCCCCCTATGATTCCAAATAAACATTTTGTTAATTCTATTATAAAAGGAGAAGGTATCTATGATTTGTCACCAGTTGATATATCGTTGCTATTCTAAGAATCTTTTCCTAAGATCCCAAACCAATGTTTTTTGAGCCTTGATGCAATAATACTGTGTTTTTAACTACTTTCCGATGTTCTGTAGTAAAAAATGATTTGCCAAACAAAAATTTACCTGACCAAAGAAGTAAGGGAAATTATTAGGTGTGGACTTTCTCAGATCAGGAGCATGAGGTAAAAGTAATCTTTTGTTAGTGTCACGAAGCTTCCTAGACTCCACTTGGCTTGAAGCATAAATATCGTACTCTATATAATCAGTGATAACTCGTCGACGTTTCCACATCCTAGGAAAATTGACTGATGCAAGGGGACGAAAGTTGTTGCTGAGTTGCTCTCATGGTTGTCATGCTGATTACGCATTCAAATTCATAGACAATGTGTCCAGATTCATCACCTATATGGAAATTATTTGCCATAAACGACAGACTTATGTCGAATATTTGCAATGAGTAAAAAATATATAAACGTGAGCGTTAAGCCAAAAATATATAAATATATGTAGTATCAAATTTTGAAATCTGGTTCCGAAACATTAAATTGAAAAGATGCGAAGTGTGAGAAAAATCCGATAAAGCAACAAAAATATGAAATATGTAAATATTCGGAGCGTACTTACTAATCGTATAAGTAGATCCCGCTACTTTGGTTAATTTTACCTTTCCTGACGCCTTCTTTGCTGCTCTTGCTTTTACTTTTCTTAGAATCCCTATAATTAGAGCAAACTGTTTAGTGTAATGCTTTTTAACAAAACTGCCTGTAGTCGCAACCAAACTTACATGATGCTGCAAAGATTTTGGAAATTTGTGTTGTTTGAATAACCTTCAAGTATGCCATTGGAGATACTTTTGTTTTCTTACACTGCCAAATGGATAAGCTGAGTATGATTTGAGAACCATGTTACTATGCTTTCCACGGTTTAGTTTCCAGGTGTAATTATAAGTAAATTGTTGATCCAATTCAATTACCAGTAATTTCTGTGATTAGTGATGCGTGTTCCTATACATTGCACCATTTGGCTTCCAGATGCGACTGTAAATATATTTTTCAATAGTCCTATCTATATCGGTTCATTCAATGCTGCGAGAAACTTGTCACTTGGTTTTCTCCAATCTGCTTGTAAGTGGGACAATACCTCCTTTTTTATACATACATGTCTACTATTTTAAGATTAACTTTCTCGCAAACATTTTCTATTTTGTCTAACTGCCAAACAATTTTTGCACCTAAAGTATCACATATCTAGAATTCAAGATGCGCTTGCAAATACGTTCAGTTATTCTAACCAACTTTGCGCTCGATCTGTCCAAGCAATCAACCAATGCAACTAAAGCCGCTCAGATGAGTCAGTGGTTCTTGTCAAGTTTGGTTAACTGTCTAACATTGGCGCACTCCACAAAGAGATCCGTCGACGCATCTCCTTTATGTAACGAAACCCGTTGATAAGCCCATATAGTTTTCTCCCACATTAAACCTGAGATACGTAGAGGAGCCTAACATATCAAGATACGGATATGTGATACGTTCGGAGGATATATGTGACTGCTTTAAGTTTCTAAGTGTTTCCAACCTTGCACAAACATGAAAAAAGTGCGCCACCCAAAAGTGCAATAAGTACATGAGAATGGTTAAGAATGCAAACTAAAATGTGAGTTAATTATAAAAAAGTCTAAATAAGGGACAAATATTATGAACATTTCTTTGACAGTTGGGTTCAATGGAGACATTTGGGTGTGTTCAATCGTAAATCTCAGTGAAATACACATGCAGTGGTTTACGAAAATGTTGTAGAGTATGAATAGGGATCAATAACTGCTTGAGTATGTATTTACGCGGTTTTCTCCGTGTGTTGAAGTCCTTCATTACATTGTCCTTATGAGAATTTCTGATAAGTTCATATGTGTCATTACCGCTTGAACGGTATCCAAATCATCTTCGGCCACATTGATGGTTTTGGTGTCAGCTACTTATACACGTTTTTGCACTCGAATGTCGAAGTGTCACAAGCGCAAAGAGGGCACGCTATCGTTACGTATATACCGTGTTATAGAGTCTAAAAATCACGCTGTGACATAGTCACCGTGCTTTATAAATTCTTTACAACAATTTACGAATACTGTTAAGTAACCTTATTTATAAATCATTTAGTTCTATTTCTAAACGAGATCAACTACAGTCTGAATAAGACTTGCTAACTTCGACTTACTTAATTCTGTGAGTAAAGGCATTTAGTTTATTGTTTCGTCTCAACCGTTGCAAGGTTAAAAATATTTACTTACCAATTTGATGTTGTCTGAAAATTTTTGAAAAACGAGATGATGGATAAATATTGGAAAACCTAGCTAGTACTAGATATAAGTAAACATTTTTGGCTAAACTACAAAAAAAAAGAATCCGATAATAGACTTTGATACAAGTAATGATGTCAAATGCATAATTCGAACTAAATTTTCTACTAGTGGAAATTTTCTACAAGTTTCCGCAAGTTTAGTATAATTCATCAGGTTAGTCAGTTCCCTTCGTACTTGAATATATTTATAAACAAGTTGAACTTATTTTTAAGAAAAGCATAACCAGCAGGCATGGTAAGACTGATACTGTAAGACCCAACATACCGACATATAGTGATAATAGGAAATTTGATAAATCCAGTGTTACATGAGCTTGTAACACTTAGCCGTGTCGTGTTACAGTTTGGAACCAAATCATTATTTCACAAGTTATCTAGGATTCTTCTCATGAACTATACTGTCTGATTTACTAATTTACAAGGGCACTTCAGGTTTCCTTAGAGTCTGTCTCAACTATTTGCTTTCTGGAACACAAAAAGATTAGATTTCTGATTGTCAAATGACATTTAAACGTGCCATCAATTATTGGTAGTCAGTTGCTGATTGTACTCTAGTTCTCCCTTAAGAACTTAACTCCGTAGAGGACAAATCACTACCCTTACATTTAATCCACTTAAATTAGACAAACTAATAATCCACTTTTGTCATTACAACGAAAATATCTTGGATAATATTTTACCAAATTGGTACTGATATAGTAGAAAACTATAAATACCCTAATTTTATTTTTTCATATTTATTGGATGATTTCCTTTTCCTACGTCTAATCCTGTGTCGTTGGTTATAATTTTTTAAATTGTTATCCTTACCGTGTAAAACTATAGTCAGGTTTGTAATCAATTCCAAGGCTTACAAAGTTGAGAGTTTATGAAGCAAATGACTTTTTTACTATGACGTCGGATTAATAAAAGTTCATATAAGAATGACATTTAATAAAAAGTGGTAGCATTTTGATGTTTTTGTATTTATCAGATTTATAAAAGTTTGTTGAATTAGAATAGGTTTACCATCACCCGACAACACTTTCAATAACACCATAGTCATTTGTTTAGGATGTGCTAACAATAAAAACCTCCTTAAACAAAGTACGTTGCATACCTAGCTTTGTTTAGAAATTACGAAAACCAGCCAACCGATATGCGTGTTAACCTATTTCACCGGTGACATCCAAAATCAAAATATTTTCGCTTTGATTGAAATTAAAAACTAATTGCCAGAAATAGTATTAGAGAATCAAAGAGTGTATGAATTGATTTAGTAGGAATCCTATTGACATAGGCAGGTCCTATACATAGGTCTTCCACCTCTTAGGTTTGTAGAGCCAAATAGCTACACCTAGAAATAGCATTACCTGGCAAACTTATGTTAAAAATTACACTATGATGAAAACAAAGAATAATTGTCATAATACTAAAAAGCGGAAAATCGGTTTCAAGGGCCAAACAGAAACATGAAACTTGCAGTATTGGCAAATTTGGAGACAATTTTGATACAAAATTAAGCTAATCTTAGAGAAATAATTGAAATAATAGAAAGAAACGCAAAGAGAGGAAAGTATTGAGAGAGACAAATAAAAATAGCATAAAAGGCAAATTTAAAACAAGTATTAGGAGTTTAACTACTCTAAGTCGTCATCGAATTACAATACGTAACATGCCACTATACTATAACTATCCTAGTACTAGTTTATTAACTACTATTTAACTCCAACTACAGTAAATTTAATGCTGAATTCCTTAAATCCGAAGTTCGAATAATTCCAACAAAACTTAGTATACTAATGGGGTTGTTAAATTGTTTGGGAACAGATAAATTTACTAAAATAAATTTATATTTTATTAGCCCGTTTGAGTCAACAGAGTATTTTTTTCATTGTTAATCGGCAAGGTGCTGATATGGGGCGAATAAGATTTGTAAAATTGGTTTTAAATTTCTGGTTCTATAAAAAGATGTTTTACTACACATGGCATAAGTTTACTTAAAATAACAGAAAACGCAACAAAATGTTTCACTGTAAATTGCATGCACCAATAACTACTCTCGAACCAAATAGTATTGAGCCCTCCAAGTTCTCACCGCGAGATTTTTTTTTTCTGTGTTTATGAATAGCGAACACTACCTCCGCTGGATGAAAAAGGTGGTCGACTTATTACCTGAAAAATCTTTAATCGTTTTAAACCAAACCCCGTGTCATAAAAATCGAGTTGCAGAAACATTGATGCCGAGAATCCAATGGACATTATGGCAATAGTAGTGGTTTCTGTCCAGAAATTTTCCTTTGCCAGATCATTTTGATAGTTTTGTAAAATTAACTAAGTTTGGGTTGATAGCGTTAAGTAGAAATTATTCAACGGAGGAACGTTACGATCTTAAAAATGTTAGAGATAGTGGAAAAGATATNACGATCTTAAAAATGTTAGAGATAGTGGAAAAGATATTAAGTTGTTGTATTTAACTGTTGCTCATTGTGAGCTTAACCCAA
The DNA here is from genome assembly GCA_002738285.1 of Holacanthella duospinosa. Lineage (NCBI taxonomy): Eukaryota > Metazoa > Arthropoda > Collembola > Poduromorpha > Neanuridae > Holacanthella > Holacanthella duospinosa. The sequence continues at coordinate 24,589 of NIPM01001767.1, forward strand.
TCGAGCTGGGGCTGGGTTAAGGTTTCCGTTAGTCGAATGAACGGCGGAGGCACACAAAATGTTATAAAGCTTACGAATCATTTCCTAACTCTAGTGACTCCACAATTATAGAAAAACTGTGTAAGGGAAACTAAAAAATATGAAGAGAAATATTGGGTTAGCGATAGACTAATTANACAATTATAGAAAAACTGTGTAAGGGAAACTAAAAAATATGAAGAGAAATATTGGGTTAGCGATAGACTAATTAAAAGAAACATGTAATTAATCAAATCTAATCCAAATTTGTTATAACCTTAGAAGATTTTAGTGAAAGCAGTAGCAATGATGAAATTTCCGACAATTCTGATAACGTCATGTCGTTCACTGAATAATTCAATATAAAATTGAATAACTGCCGCACACCACTCCAATCTTACAATATTTGTTTGGAAAATTGAAATATGTGCATCCCGCCAAGGGCTCAACGCTATTTGGTCCGAGAAGAGATTGAAATTGTGGGTATATACACATGCATTGATATTATCAGCAAACCGTTGTTTGGCAAGAATTATAGACAATTTACTGACAATAGCACTAAACCACGCGGTTGATGTGTAGTTTGAAAAATATCGTTCCCAAAGACATTATTTTTGTAACAAATCTTCGCGAGAGAGTACAAATTATAGATATTTTAAACATAATAAGTTAATAAAAGTAATAAAAGGTTGGTGCTGTTTATAAGTTAACTTCAAGTAACAATCGTGAGTTGTAAGCAAGGATAAACGGATGAACTGTTTCATTTAGGCTTCAATCCGGAGTTTTAGAGATTGTAGCTGTTTCAGCAACAATAACCACTGACGCTTAACTTGCGTTTGACAGACGACAAGACATTTGGGCTATCGTATAAACCATAACAAAGCTTCACTGGTCGCTCTTAATATTTTTTTCAGCACTTTATAGCTGAATAAGTAAACATTGTTTTGTTGAGACACCATACGCTTCCAAATATAATATTGTCATCGAATTAAAAATTTTTGGACTAAACATGATGGAATTATGATAATTTTCAAGCTTAATTTTTGGAATATCCATTAGTGTATTTATTAAAATTTTATTATTGCCATAAGATGTAATATGACGGTTGAGATTTAGAAATACAAGACAATTAGCCTGGTTACTATATACTGTTATGTGGCATCACTACTAACTGTAAGCAACTGATTAAATAAAAAATTTACCACTCAACTAACCAAAATATCCGAGGTTTTTTTGAATTTAATCTCGTTAGAACCGACTTAACACAAAATAAGTCAATTTTTGAGACAGTTTTGTTTCTAAAACTGAAATGCTTTTTTAAGATGTGGAAACATTTTTGTCAACAGATTTGTTTTCTTTTAAAACTTAAAAATGCATGGGTATTGACGAACAATTCTAATCCTGATAACATCCTTCTTAAACATCCTCTATCTTTATTATACACATAGATTGGTGTGTAAACTTTTGGAGATTATTGGTGAAATTTGGTTAGGCCCTTATCTGGGAAGATAAAAGTAGATAGTTCGTTTCTTGCATATTGTACAAGTGACCATATTATCAATGAGATCGAATATTAATTTTCTGGCTATGGTTCAAATTTTTACTTGTCTTGGAGAAGTGCTTAGAATGTAAATTCTCCCTGATGGAGTATACTTACTAGATACGAAAACACTGTATCATAGACTTAAATCATTATCTATATATTTATACCACCATCACTTTGGATACTGTTCCTAATCTCATTTTTTGTTGGCGTAAACACAAAACTAAAGCAGAATTTGTACATTACTTTTTAATTGTTTCATATCTATAGCGGGATTATTTGGTAAATAGTAATCGAGACCCACATAAGGAGGATGAAGCCCTTTACATAAAACGAATATATTATCATATGGCTCATGTCTTTAGATAAATAGTTCGGGAAATTATCCGGATCCCATAAATACTTTAAAGAAACTATTCCAAAATAGGAAAGAGAAGAAAAACGTAACAGGGGAAGAGTTGAAACTGGCTCGCCTTAGGCTTTTCGCTTTCTCCATTTCGTATCTTGTCGTCCTCTCAACAACCCAAACTAGAAAAAAATAAGTACCAATTTGTAGTAACCGTGAACACAACTAAGATGGAAATAGATCGACACATTTTGATGTCTAAATGGATACTTAGATGTAGGTTTACAGAACCAAATAGAGACAACAAACATCGGGACAATTCTTGGTTAAAAATTATAGTATCTTATAAACCAATAACTTTATATGAAATGGAAACCAATGTAGATTTTGAAGAACCATGCAAGGACAGCGAAAATTACCATAACGCGATAATTTTAGGTGCAAAATTATTGTAATCTATGTACCAATCAAGTAAACTTGAAGTAACAAGATGAAATGGAAAGAGATGTTGATTTGTAGAGCCAAATAGAGAAACTTAAAAATAACATAACCTGAGAGTTATAACTGTAAAGTTACCGTATGCTGTGAACCAACGCGATATACTCGACACAATAGGATGAAATACAAAGAAATATTGCTTTGTATTGTAGATTAGAGTTAGCTAGAAATGACATACATAGGTATAAATTACTGTATGCTTTGAACCAATATGATACACTTGAATCAGTGGAAAGGGGTGCAGAATTGTAGATTCAAATAGAAACAGGTGCAAACAGACGTGACAGTTCAACCTGGTAAATTACAATATGGTTAGGAACCATTTAGACATACTGCGTGAAGTGTAATGTGGTTACGATTTTTAAAACGGAACATTTGACAGGAGTCTCCGACTTTTGATGACCATAGGTTGACTTCGAGAATGGGCCTTAGAAAGAAAATCCTATGTCTCCTAGTCATATCGGTCAATGATTACTAGAGGTCAATTTGCAGTTGGAGGTCAAAAAGCATTTTTTTTTACATTAGGATGATAAGGAAGGTTTATTTTTATTTTTAGTAAACACTCATAGCAACACACGCTAAATAACTTCAAAATTCTTGTTGCTGTGAAATGTTTAGCAAAAACATCCATGCCACCCTAATGCTAAAAAAGACTCTTTAACATTTAACTTTAACTTGATCTTAGTAACCATTGACCGATACGAATAGAAAAAGAGAATATTTCTACTAAATGCCTATCTTCGAACTCAACCCATGAATAACAAAGTTGGGGACTCCTGTCAAATGTTATTCCATTTCAAAGAACATAACCACATAGGCTATGTAATGTCCTCAATTTCCATTGTGCTTATGAACATAGCCAATAAGTTCATTATGCCTTAACCTTGCACTGGAGGACAGTTAGCTGTTTGGTTTTGCTCTACCGAGAAGTTAATTAGTTTACAATGTTAAAGTTTGGCTAAAGCTCAAAGTGAGCACCTAATTTCAGATCAACAAGCTATTTAAAAAATATCTACCAATTTTCAACTCCAGAATGCGGAAATTGTACTTGAATTATGTGCGCTAGTTGTACACCATATATGTCCCACTATACTGCCAATTGACATCATGCGCAATTGATTTGACATCAATTTAACTTTATTTCTAATTTCTAATCTAATTTTACTCAATTTCACTGAAGTATTTTAAATTTTGTAATTAGCAATTACTAAAAATGCGATTTAATGCGATTCAATGCGATTTAATGCGACGATCCTGGAAAATGCGTTTTAATGCGATTAATGCGATACATATTTACATCATTCGATTGAATTTTTTATAATTCGTGGAGAAACCAGTTATCAATAGGCCAATCAAGGGTTATTTGTAAAATGCGATTTAGTGCAAAAAGTGCATTTGGTGGCCTTGCACATAGCGCTTCACGCTATATTTAATATAATAGACTGAAATTGAAAGCAATTATATTTGCAGAGCCAAAACAAGACACCTAGAAATGGCATAAGTGGCAATTTTGGACTCAAAATGACTCTAGGCTGTGAACGATTAAGGCAAATTGGGACAACTGAGTATAACACATCTAAGCAATTTTAGTCTCAAAATCAATTTGTGTTATGAAACAATAAAATAAACTTAGCATAGTAGAAATTACTGGAAAGAGATGTGGATTTGCAAAACCAAATATGTATACCTAGAAAGAGCATATAGCTACAAATATATGTGCAAAATTCATGTATGCTGTTTACCAACGAAATATACTTGACAAATCAACGAAGTGGGTAAAGATGTCAGGCTTGGCTAGCTAAATAGGGCACCTGGAAATAGTACATCACGTCAATTTTAGACTCATAATCATGCGTGCTAAGGACCAACCAAATACACTTAACGTAGCAAAATAAAGTGGAAGGAGATCTAGATTTACAGAGCCAAATAGGCACATCTACAAATAGCTTATCGCAGTAATTATAAGAAAAACAAAATGAATGAATGATATAAACCAACTAAAAATACTTGATATAACAAAACAAATTGGAAACAGATGTATGTTTCAAGAGACAAATAAACACCTAGCAATAGCATAAGGCACGAATTTCAGGTGTAATATTACAGTTTGATGTGAACCTATAAGGTATACTCGACATACCAGAAATTTTTTATAGAGATGTAGATTTGCAGAGCCAAATATGGACAGAAATTCATTACGAGGCAAGTTTGGATGCCAAATTGCTGTAAACCAATGAGACATACTTGAAATAACATAGCGAAATGGAAAGAGATGTAGGTTTCAAGAGCCTAATAGTGATACATAAAGCAGCATAACGCAACAATTTTAGGTCCAGAATTATTGTATGCTGCTGAGCGAAATTGAGCGAAATTGAGCGAAATCGAGAAACAGAATAAATTTTTAATAGCAGCAATAACAAATTGGTGTCAATCTATAGGATAGGTTAGAATTACTTCACAAAGTACGAAGAAGTGAAATCAGCATTAAGACCGTAAAAACCACATGAAAACTGTGTGCTCACTAGTCCCAGTCCAAACGAGACTGGCGGACCCTAGCAGTGCCGTAGGTGCACGCTCTCCTTCCGTTTTTGCGGAGGACCAGGAAGCTAATATCAAGGTATGTTAGTGATACAAACATTATTGTGAAAATCCCATAACATCTCTTCTACTTTCACATCTATTCTTAAAAAGTGATCATGAAGATTTTCTTAACTGAATTATTCAAGTGGCAACTATGTCGTATTTTCAAATGCCAGTAGCCACTTTCTCACTGTAATATGCTTCCTCCTCGATAGCACTTGGTCAGTGGAAAAAACTATGTTTTTATCACTGTATCAACTCTCTTGGGTTTGAACCTGGGTTCCGTCATCCTCCTTAATTTATCTTCTCCGTAGTCACTTGTCTTCTCCAGAGTCACTTCTCGTTCTTTATGTGAGAGAACAAGAGTCGTTTGCAAGACAATATGCAATTCTC
>NIPM01001768.1:0-15126 GCA_002738285.1 Holacanthella duospinosa
AAAAAAAAACATCAAAATAAAGTTCAAATAAGATTTGAATTTCGTGCTGATGTATAGAAGAGAATGAAATATTATCCTTGCTCTGGTAGGTCGATTGTGGATAATGAAATACGATACAGAGAAGCATCTCCCTTCGCATCGCATCGATTTTTACAGTATATACCACGCGCCGTTGTATCGTATCTCCATCAGAGGGAGGAGAGAGTGGTATCTGTGGGTAAGGTACGATTCTACTCATTTAAACTGTTTATTAAAACAGGTTTGTCTGGCCGTGCAAGGATAAATTATTTGACATCCGGAGGTCAAGATATATTGCTGTAATATTAGTTCTCCAATAGGCAATGTTTATTACCTTCTCAGGGATTTTGAAACGACCCCAACAGGCTTGTCTCATTCCATTGTTTGCTAAGATTATATCCATCTGCCTTAAATATTGAAAGATTACGATAGGTATGTTTCACCTTTTAGTGTTAGATTTGGTAACATCTAGAAGTCAGCTAAAGAATTGGAAGGGTAATCCTCATTTTAATATAGTAGGCTAAACATAATCTACTTTGTATCGACTTTGTCTAGATTCCAACAGGACTTCCTGTCGACGCAGCGCTTAGTTTGGTGACTTCTAGAATAACAAAATTCGATTTTTGAAACAATAATCCTAAACATTGTAGTATAACATATATTATCTGTTCTGGAGCCTTACTTGAAACAATTCTGACCCCAAAAATGGTCATTGGTGACCTGTGGCTGTGGTGTCAGGAAAATGCTTGATAGGGAAACCCCTACTTGAAGATTACTAGTAATATTTTATCGAATATCATTAAGAATTTGAGATGATTAAGGTCAGGTTTGCCTGCCCCCATAAACTTAGGTTTGGTGAACTGCGGAGGTCACAGACCAATTTTGTTAGGTGTTCTTTCATGCAAAAATTTAGCCACTGTGCTAGATGGAAAAGTGGACCTTTCTTTCATTTTCCATCACCCCACTCTCTTCCACTGTCCAGAAGGCAGACGCCCTTTCAAGGCGTCTAAAATCTCGTTCACATACTTTAAATAATTTTTGCTTCGGCGTATAACTGTCTCCTCAGTCCTCGTCACGTCAACATCTCTCCCAAAATAGTCGATTCGGATTCGCATTTTTCCATTTCCCTGTTCCAAGATCCTTTGACCTCTGACCGTACCCTGCACTAGACAATTCCTCTAACCATTACCCAAACCCTATCCCCACCATCCCAATTTTTGTCTAACAATTTGGACAATATCTTGCATTTGGGGTAGGGTTAGAGATGCTAAACTTCATATTTGTTTTTGTAACGTTAATTGTGTAGTATTATGATTACTGAGAATCAACTGCGGAAAGTGGATCATCGAAGAGATAAATGGTAGCGTCCTTGTACCCTGCTCTAGCAAGAGCGATTCGTTGTTTCTGACCACCACTCAAGTTCGTCCCCTGTAAATATGAAAGAAAAATCTCGATATACAATTTACGCAATTATTGTAACACAAAGTTGTAAAATCTATAATTATTGCAAACCACAGTTAACGGAAGAATAGACAATTTAATGTTCTGTTAATGCTACTTTGCACACAGCAAAAATCAAATATTTGTGAATATGACAGTATAATAAAATTAATAAATTTCAATATAATCACTTGGATTACAGAGTTAAATTTTTTATTTTGCGTTATTACATTGCTTATAAAATTGGTAGCAACAGGAGAATTCAAAAAAATTCAAAAATTAAAAAGAGAAATGCTGCGAAGATAGACAAAAGAAAAGAAAAAGGACGACAGAAAAGGAGACATTGTGAACAAAATTGATTAATTCTTTGGAGGATATCAGAAATGACCATCTATAGCGTTGCGCAGCGCCGAATTCCCGCAGTTGTGCAAACACCCATTATCATCTACAATGGAATTCTTTTTAAAAACCAAATTCTGCTTTGAATTGCCACAAGAAAATACATTTATTAGGGGCAGAACAATCTCCAAATACCTAAGAACTTGAATTGAGAATATACAATAGGCCAAAAGTCATGAATTTTGGGAAATTGGAATATTGGTTTGGTCCATTGACAGATGTACTGAGAGGTTGGAATTTCAAAAGAATGTGCACAAGTTAATTTTTCAAAAATTTAAAACTATTTCCTAGGCAGGTTTAATTTTTAAGTCTCATACTTTAATTGATCTTTCTGAAACCGATAATATGTATCCCCAATAAATAATTTACAGGGTAAATTGTTACATGATTTATGGATGGAGGATTCTTCCAGATAAGACCATGGGACAAAAGTACTTGCTACCTNACTCTTCCAGATAAGACCATGGGACAAAAGTACTTGCTACCTCTACCAGATGTAAGCTGGTTTATCTAAAGTTTCCTTACAGCGGAGAAAGAGACAATAATTGATATTCTAACACCATTTTGCATGTTTTAGTTGAAGGAACGTATAAGATGATTTGAACTATTGCAGCTAGAAAATAATCGTAGTGTAAAAATAAACGGATAAAAGACGGGTTGTGTTTTTCATACGAATAGAGAAACTATGGTTTGAATATCCGCACACTACACTTAAATATCATGTGGACTCACTTGCTTTGGCGGGAAGAAAAAATGAATTTCTCGTATTGGCTCACAAGTATATACATTTTATTATAAGGAATACATTCTTCTGTTAAATTCTTTCAATGATGAAATGCAAAAAACGGAAGTATTAGTATAGCCGCTATCTCTTCGGCGATAGACTCTTATACATACGAATACACAGAGGGACTCCTCTTAATTTAATGCTGTTTGCGGAAGGTCAAAAAAGGCCCGAGGAAGTGGCCTGGTGGGCGTGAACGGGATATCACCATAAACCGTACATGCATATCAATCGTGAAGTCATCTGTACATCCGGTTGTCAATTCATTTTCTAAAATATTCAATTCTTCAAAAACGGCTAATGCAGTACTGTAAACAATATCTTGTCAATGCTCGTGGCATACTGCAAAACCGTTGGGATCGCATGGGTATCTGATAGAGAAGTTTAAGAAATACAGTCCGTCAGTTTAATGAGAAAAATCAAAATGGCACACTTGCCACCTATATATCCAGATGTCAACTTGCCTAATTTACTAAAACTTTGCTAAATACTTGATATACGAATGTGACAATGATGAAGCTGGTCCTCACCCTATTCCTCCTCTTCAAATTCGTCCCTTTTGACCCCTCCAATGTAAATGACTAAATTGACAGGCAGATATGAACTGTTGACTCTATTTTTTAATTTTTGTGGACCGACAGGGGATGTAGAAACTATACGCAAGTCATACAGTATACAGTACACATAGTGTTTAAATACTAATAAACTGAAAAAAGAACGCAAATTTTCAGTTAGGTATTTCAAAATCCCGGTTTTTGATCTGCAACATTCCTGGTTTTAAAGTTTAAATTTTTTTCCTTTTCTTACTAATTACTACCTGTGTAAAAACTGAGAGTCAAAGTTTTATAGCAACAGCTCACAGTCTACACAACAGCTTTGTATTATAGATGTAGTTCATCACTAAAAGTTTTTTTAAGACAGTCAGTTTGATGGAATAAAATAAGTAGTGGCTGCGTGATAGTATCTATTCATTTGAAAAGTATCATCTATAGACAATGTCTTTTGAATTTTTACCTTTTCTCCGATTTCAGTTTGATCTCCTTCGGTCAATACATGTAAATCCGTTTCCAATGCACATGCAGCAATCGTATTGTTATATTTTGTTGTATTCAATTCATCACCGAAAAGTATGTTTTCTCTGACAGTTGCATTTTGAATCCAAGCCGACTGGGATACGTACGACAGATTACCCTGTTGGCATTACAACAATGTAAAGTAAAAAACTTATTTGGAAAATTTTTTATAAACATTTGCTTTTAACTATAATTCCTTGAAAGGATTACATTTAAGAAAGAAATTCCATAGTTTGAGGAGAATTTAACAGCTTTTTGGGAAAGTGAGCCTTTCAGCAGATGATGCAAATAATAGAACATTAATTTAGATATAAAAACTTGAATCCGTCTGACACGTTTGAATAAAAACAGCGTAGTGATTATAGTCATATGGTAATAAAAAATTTTGAACAAACAAATGTATTTTTCATAAAGTGAAACAAAATTTCCATTCATCTTTGTAGTTAGCTTATTCACACCTTTGCTCGTCGAAAGTGATAAAATTTTTAATCTTTCCGAGTAAGTTCACTTTGCTTCAATACAGCGTAACTAATATTTTAGAATAAACATAAACATACCATTATGTTAACTGTTCCACTATGTTTTTTTAAATCTCCAAAAAATGTAGATATTAGGCTAGTTTTCCCCGAACCTATTAAAAATCAATCAAGTATTTTTTATTAACATTTGTAAATTTTCATATGAGAATTCTAACCAATGGTCCCAACTACGGCAACTAATTCTCCTTTCTTCACTCTGAAGTTAATATTTTTCAATGTAATACTTGTATTTGTCCATGAAAATGTACCGTTTTCGATGACAATAGGATCCTCTATTTAGAATTAGACCAGTATTACAGAATTTTTAAAATTAGCTTTTGTTTCTAAAACTTACCATATGATTCATCATGTGTCACAAAAGTTGTATCAAGTTCTGGCATGTTCAGATATTTGTTCAACCTATTTATACTCACAGAAACTTGAATTGCAGCGGATACTGCCAGTGGAAGGCTACAAAATGAATGAAAAAACATGCAGAACCTTCAGTAATACTTATATCCACTTCAGCATTCCAAAAAGCAATAATTTCAAAATTTTTCGAAATTAGTATTATTTTTCTCCATATAACTTTGAAATTAGAAATGAATCTTTTGAATTTTAATTGGAAATGACAATTCCTTTGTGCTATTTTTAGAATTTATACTAATCATACTTCATCTCGCAGCAACAGAACTGGAGTTTTGATTTGGGAAATCATGAAAAGTGAAATTTCAGTATTTAGCTACCATACTTTGAAATTGCCATCTCTTTGTGTTTTTACAACTTTTTGCTTCTACTATCGGAATTTTAACTTTTTCCAAAAATTTTAAATGAACTATATTTTATTTAAATTGGATTTTTTTTTACTGATTTTCTGAAATCTGAAGTTGTAATTAATTATTGTACACTTGACGCCTAATAACTTCAGTGGTCATAGAATTAGCCCATCTCCAAGTAAAATTAACAAATTTTGTACTGAAATTGTCATAGAACAGTTCCAAATAAAGCATACTTCTGCTTGCTTCTTTTTAGTTCACCAAAAAAATTTTTATAATGATTGAACTAGTCAATACCAACAGACTACCAGTTTTCAGGTGATTAACTTCTAAAGTATTATGATTAACTACTTTTTGTTGATCCGGATCACTGTATTCACACAACGATCTCTGATACTAAGCATCCACACATTTACATGTGATTTGTGTGAGTTAAAGATCACTTTTACTTAAACTGTTTGAGGTAAAAATTGTACAAACCGAGTAGTATTTTACAAACAAAATAATTAGAAATTGACCAAATTGAACTTCCATCGGCAATGCTAACCACATCGTTTTCAATTGTAGCCTTCTTCAATCTCATTTTGGTTTGATGGATTTATTTGGTAAAATATGGAGGCAGTTATACTTGATTCAACTTTATCAGTGTCTAAACCAGAAGTGTACTCCTCTCTTCACCATATCGGACATTAGAAGAAATCTATTAAGTATATGAATTTTCAACGTCCTTCTCACATATTCATTTTTGTGTCAATTGCTATTTGCTCTTTATTTATTTTAAATTATCTAATAAAATCAAACTTTAAGCAAATATGCAAGGGAAAATGGCAATTTTCTTTCCAATTATTTGCGTCTCGTCTTAGCAATTTTTTTAACGGGGAAAATGATACATTCGAATATTAGAATTGGAAACTGGAATAATGGTTTTCCAATTTCAAAGTACAGTAAGGAAAACTCAAAATCGGCAGGAACTTTGGTTTTGACACTTCAGAAGTTGCCGATTTAAAATCAGAAGTGTGGTAGCGACGTTGAATTCCTATTCTCAATGCAAATTTCCAAAATCAAAATTGTATTCTCAGCTGCTGAAGTTTGGTTGAAGTATAAATTTTACAACAAATTTCCAAAAATCTTACATGCTCATCGGGAATCTCATAATGTTGAACAAACTGATGGTCACAAATGCTACTTCCGTATTTAACACATTATTAGAATCCAACAACACGTAAGTCAGAAATGATGCAAGAGACACCTATCGGATTCAAACTAATTAAATTCAATACATCAGGGCAATCATATGTATTAATACTTACAAATACTGGTGATGATCGAAAAATAAAGTCACTTATTGCATTTAGAATTGCAATTTTTCGTAAATATGCAATCTCCTTTTGTCTAATTTCCTCTATTTGTGCTGTGTAAGCAGGCTCCCAACCATATAGCTGCAAATTGTACAGAATTGAATCAAATTTGTACATATAAGGTTCTACCAATAGCGTGCGTGGATTTGCGTGAGATTGTGTAAGGTTCCTATTTTACGTGAAATTGTGTGTTTGTGTAAAAACCGATGAGAAATTTTACAAAATTGTATCCTCTCTCATTGGTTAGTCACTAAGCCCATCCCACTTGAGCGAGATTGTGTAAAAAAGGAACCTTACACAATGTCACGCAACTCCACGCACGCTATTGGTAGACCCCTACTATTCAATTCAATCACAGCAAAATGTTTTTATCAGTTAATCTGTGTTTTTCCGATTTGGATACCATCATTTTCACCAACGGTAACTACAATGTAATTATTTCATTAAGTTTACTCTGGGTAGCAAAATTATCAGAACTAATATATATAATATATATATAATAATTAATTGTAAGTGGGTTGTGTCACCTACCTTAGAAAATAAAAAATATGAAGATGAATACGAAAATTTTTTAACCAATTTATCTTATGTTTACGAAATGCTTATATAATTAAATATATTCTTACCTTCAAGACTTTAATCCCACCAATAACTTCTGATGTTAACTTAACTCGCTCATCCTTGAGTTTCATTTGTTCAACTTGAAGTTTTCTTGTTTCAGTTACCAAAAATGTATTCATTGGAACCAGCAAAATCAAAATAGCTACACCTGCAAACACTGAATATCCAAGTATGTCGTAGAGGAAGTAGATAGAGATGAAAATCTGCAAAACTCCGCCTACAGCTATGTTAAGAACAGGCAAGAGCTCCAGGAGTTTTTGAGAATCCACGCTCATTAGGTTGACAATTTCACCAACAGAGGACTCTAGGTTATAAACAAACATCAGAAAAATTCAATAATGTAGTTAGGAGAGTTTAGAGGGAATTTATATATTCACTCCATTCAATGTGAAAGCGTTAAATAAACTTCAAGTTTCATTTTTAGTTTCAACATGTGGTAGACTATTGCTACTCCAGGCAAAATGTTTTTTTGCTTAATTATGATTTTTTGACGAAAAATTTTTATACAAAGATTCCTGAAAAAATAAGGGAGGAAGGCAATATCAAAATTACCCACAAATTTGTTAAAGTATTTAATTCGTTATCCCATTTAGAGGATTATCGAATAGAGAAAACACAAACTGAACAAGATAGAACAACCAATTGATAATTGTTGTAGCAGTTTGAACGATTAAAATTTAATTGTCTTAAAACGTTTTCAAAAATTACAAATTTTTATCAAGATATTTTAGTTGGAAACCTTGGTGTGTGCTAAAATACTCGAGGAAATCGATGAAACTTCGGTGACCTGTTCCGGTCATACATTTTGACTTCGCGACTGGAAAATTAACACATTTATTTCCCACTTTGAGAACGATTTTTAGTAAAAATTTAAGTGTATATAACATGTTGGAAGAGGCAAAGGTTTAGGATTAATTATAATGCTCCGATATATTGAATTTTTTTATAATTTATAATTTTATAATTGATTTTATCACTAACTATTGTTACATAAATTATAAATTAGTCTGTTGTCATTGACTAAGCTGAAATTTACAAACGTTTTTAATAGTGCATTTAGCATAAATACAAGCCTATTTATGATAAAATTCAACTGTTCAAGGTAAACCCTATTCACCTATAATATAAAAATAAATTGCTTTTGAAATAAAAATTTTACTAAAAAACTCCGTAAATTTCTAGGTTCTGTAAGTAATTAGTACAACCATTTGTACACATAATTCCGAAGAAAAATTTGTATTTGATTAAATCAATTAATAATGGGACACATTTTCATGATAGAAAATCCAAAGTCCCCCTAGTGGACGATATATTGTGGCGAAAATCGACTTCTTGGAAAATGAGTCATGGGTTTAAACTGGTTTGAACCAGTTATGCCAGATGTGGTTATCCGGGATGTACATCTGGATTAAGAACAAAATGTGGAAAAGCATTCATGACAAAGGAAAATCGGTTTTCTATGACGTAATCGCCCGATTGGATAAAACCGATGCCTTCCTATGTGTAGGGAGAGAAAGGGGTTCATTCGACGCTTAAGGTTCTAAGTAGGAACACTTAGATAGTGCTTAGACATCCAAATCAAGTAAAGGTAGGAAAAGTTATTGTCTTAAACCAATAGTAATTATCTTAAAATTAGAAGAGTGAAATAAATAATTAGGCCAAACAAGAGAAAGTTGGATTCATTTTGATTGTTCTGTTGAGTGTTGGAGTTGATGTGATTCCCTGGAGGAAGGAAAAAGAGAGAGAAAGAGAGAGAAAGAAATACAAGGTTTTTCCCGTCGGAACAGTAAGTCTATGTGTGGTGTCAAGGGTTCCCCATCTATTCTGAGGCCTTGGACTCGGCAGGGCTCCATCCCTACTCAGGGTCAGAAGTCCCGCGTGGCAAAACTCCATCTCAGCGAGCGACCCTAGTTCTTCGAGTTCCCCTTGACATCACACATTATCTTCGGTAATCTCGGTCTCCGATACCTCCGGTGTGGCTGAACGGAGCTCCTGGAGTTAGGAAAACGGAGCCCCGGACACTCCGGGCACACTCGGGACATCGAGGCCCAATACTTCATTGATCCCCCACGGAATACCCCAGAACGGGAGAGTGCCACCCGACCTCAAGGTATCGGGAAGATGTGGATTTTGGTCCACCGGTAAGTTCTTTAGACTTGGATTAGTTGAACATAAGAACCCCCAGAGAGTCCGGGGAGATCCCAGTTCACCCACGGATGGAGTAGTCAGGAAATCCTAGAGAGTCCGGGGAGAACCTGGTTCACCCGCGGATCAAGTGATCCGGAGATCCCAGAGTATCCGGGGTGAACCTAGTTCACCCGCGGATCAAGTGAACCGGAGATCCCAGAGTATCCGTGGAGAACCTGGTTCACCCGCGGATCAGGTGATATGGAGATCCCAGAGAATCCGGGGAGAACCCAGTTCACCCGAGGATCGGGAAGTTCCAGGGATCTCAGAAAGAGTGGATTCCGGATCCCCTGTAGATCAAGGCAATAGGAGTTCCCAGATTAAAGCTATTGTTCAACTTCCCCAGAAATAGGAAAAAGAGTTCTCACAGTCTGGAGAACCGATTTCGATATTCCCTTCAGAATTATCGCATCCCCCACCGGAGAGTTCGGACTACAGTACTAGACCTCGGAGTAGAGTAGTTACTGTCCCAAAGTTTGGGACGAGTCCGATAACTAGATCCAGACTCTGAACGGGTCCGATACCCATAGTCTCTATTGTAATAGATCGATCCAACCCGCTGAGCGCCAAAGATCTGCGTGATCCGCAGATCATTGTGATCCGCGGATCATCCCGGATCTGTGAGATGCGCAGATCATCTCAGATCTGTGAGATCCGCAGATCATCCCAGATCTGTACTACTCGCAGATCATCCCGGATCATCGTGATCCGCAGATCATTGTGATCCGCGGATCATTGTGATCCACAGATCATCCCAGATCTATACTACCCGCAGATCATCTGAGATCCGCGGAACATCCAAAGATCCAGAACTCGGGAACATCTGGCGACCAGACATTACATCTGGAAAGTTGGATTAATCTCGGAAGACGAGATAAATTATGTTACCCGAAACCAGTCCCAACACAGAATCTTTCCCACACGGAATAAACCCGAAAGGGTTAAATAATAATAATTAATTAGGAAAAAGACGAACCCCATCGGAATGACAATTTAAAGATTAAACCTTAATTAATAAAAGGGAAAAATCAACACCGTGCCACAATATGTATGAACATCCAAATCCAACGAACAGAGCGGTAAGACTGCTATTACTAACTTGACTGCTGTCTATCTACACGCTTGCTACGCATTCGACTTACATGCACCTAATTTCACCATTATTCAAGAACGTCTAAACATTTCATATATCAACATTCAACTCAACTGAATCCGCTTATGTAAACTTCAACAGTGCCTATTGCAAAATACATTCATAATACTAAGCTAAACAAAATTCAAACCTTGCTACACGTGGACTACGTGAGTAGTAAAATGGTATTGTGTTTGTAGTTTCCGTCTGCCTATACTTCTACTGTCCTACCTTCGCCTCTAAATTTAGAAAAGCGATTTGCTTCTTCTTGCTTATTCTTGAGAAAATTGGAGCTTTCTATTATTATTGTAATGCCATCATAAAATTAGTAAACATTTCTGTTATAGCTTCTAGTCACAGATTAAAAAAGTGTTTCTATTAAAGCTAGTGTTTAATTAAGTGAACTTCTGAGATTTTTATTGGGCTATTGAGAATAATTATTGAGTAGAAATTGGTTGCATGATTGCATGGATATCCGGTACCGAATNTGGGCTATTGAGAATAATTATTGAGTAGAAATTGGTTGCATGATTGCATGGATATCCGGTACCGAATGATCAGGAAAGAGAGTGACGGACTACCATTAGGAAACCCTCCCCTGGTCAGTGACCGCTCGGAGGGAATCCAGCAAGAAGATAACCATGAACTCGCTCACACCTCCCCAGAGAAACTGTAAATTCTGTCTACAGTAATGACAGTCGAAAGCCTAACACACATNCTGTCTACAGTAATGACAGTCGAAAGCCTAACACACATTAGGATCATAAAGAGCTTAGTCTTCCGTAGTAGGTTCTAGGAGAATCTGATTTTCCAATTGGGAATTCGGTAGAAGATCGATATCATACAGGGAATTTGAGTAGAAACCGATTTCCTGCAATGATTTCGGTAAGGATTCTGCTTTTTGGTACGGATTGCGTATGCGTCCGTAGGATTAGGCGGAGGTTAGTTGAGCATGTGGCAATACTGAGAGGATAATGAAATCAGTTTCAGACTACGGTTACCCAAAATACCCAGTGGTAGAGATAGACTAAGAACTATTAGATCATTTATCATTGGGACTTTTCCTCTTCCAAGATTATGCGAGGACAAATTTAGGAATAAATACCTCACCGCGCCAAAAAATCTAATTCTCTTTGTACTTTTTTTAGTTGCCAAATGCATTGAAGTGGTTGATAGCATAGATTACCTTTGCTCCTATAGCATTTACTCCTTATTCTATTTCTAGGTATCTTTGTCTGGCTCCGTAAATCTGCACCTCTTTTAACCTCATCTTTTTTATTATTGTTTCTCAACATACGGTAATTTTGCACTTAAATTGCTAATACTAAGTGTCTCTCTTCGCTTTTACAAAACTAGATGTTTTTCCATTTTATTGTATTTAAATCAAGGGTATCTCATTGATTATAACATCCAGTAGCTTTTGATCTGAATTTGCCGCATTATGGTAATTATATGTGTGCTTATTTGGCTCTACATTTCTACATCTCTTCCATTCACTCAAATGTCGAAAATGGTGTATAGGTACTACATAGGGACTCGGCTATAGGGACACTAATGTATAGATACCCTGTACTATATCATTAGTTTACAGTATTGACGGGTTATTCTATTTCTAGTTTTCTCTATTTGGCTCTGCAGTCTAGATATATTCACATTGAATTATGTTGTTAAGGTTTTATGATACGGTTCAGTTTATGGGTGTTTGTCGCGTTGCTACGGTTTATTTCAATTGAACCAAAAAGTAATCAATATCCTTATACTAACCTTTCTTTGAAGCATTTGAAATGACAAGCGCTTTACGAAATACTGCATTCGTCAAAGCTGTTCGTATTCTCAGTCCTGTTACAAAAGCCTTCTTCCTGTTGATTGAATTCAGTAAGGACTGAAATATACCTCCGGTACAAATTGCAGCAACATAGATGTATCCTTTCCAAGCAGGTTCCAAATCAGGATTCCTCACATGAGACACAAGGTAACTAGCAATTATTAATAGAAATTTTGTATTCACAATCAATTTTTACTTTGATTGTGAATAGGAATATTTGTTACCCCAACATGACAGGTTGTATAAATGCTATTACGTCTGAAATAATTTTCATAAATACACCAAATGCATAAGTTAATCCGTAAGCTTTGCAAAGTGGGATGAATATTCCTGCAAGGGGTGCGGATTCATTAGAAACTTTACAGTTTTCTCTGAAACAAAGATACTAGTAAGAACTTTTGCAAAAACTAGATAGCTATATTTCCGTGTAAATTATATAGCAATGTACTCACTTTAAACTTTTGGCTTCTTTTTTTGTATAATATTTTGTAAACAATCTGTATTGGGAATTACAAGTATCATTAGGGTTTAAATCCCATAGGTCNTTTTTTGTATAATATTTTGTAAACAATCTGTATTGGGAATTACAAGTATCATTAGGGTTTAAATCCCATAGGTTAAAAAGAATGCCTTGGGTTGATGCCGCAAGTAGCCAAAAGAAAAATTGTACTCCAGAGGCTGTAACCATGTAGTGGTGAGTAATAATGGAGAGTGTAAGGACAGTTACCTTCAAAAATTAAAACTATTAATATAAAAACGTCGGTCACACCTTAGAAACTGTATTATTTAGGACGTGCAATTTTTCTAAGACAATGCGTTACTTCATTTTCTTTTATGCGACACATCAAAATCAAGTAATCATTATTCTGTAGATAAGCTCAAAGGAACATATTTCGTTTCTCTTTTTTGCTGATGTGCGACAACAAAGAAATAAAACGTAGAAGCAAATATGTTGTTGCAAGTCGCCGTCGCCACCACTACTGCGCAAAAATTGAAAGTGAAAAAGTGAAGAAAATCAACTATCAAGAAATCATTCATCGATAATCTCAATAGAATCGTTCCACTTTTCAATTGTTGTGGCATAGTCGAAGAAACATTGATATTGAATAGCATCTGTCCTTTTGCATCTGCAAAATTCCTTCTACGAATAAGCCAATATTTCTTTTCATGACATACGAAAAGTAGCTCCTTCCGTTGATGTCTGTTATCTGATAGACATTGAATTTATTGTCGTAGTTGACTTACGTATCCCAGGATTAAGACTGATGGTGCAAGATAGTCAATAATGTAATATTCATTTGAAAACCTATCCAAAATAAAGCCAAATCTGAGGACTTGAGTCACTTGTAACAATATTAGAAATGATGTTAGAAAACACTTAATAATTAATAGTGTATCAAAGCTAGACATAAATGATTTTTTTTTAAACTTGGATTTAGACATATTCAGTATATCAAAAAACCCAAAGAAAACTAGAAACACTAGAGGGCACATCGTCAAAACTGTGTATTCAAAACATGGTGTAAAATATGGATCTGTGGTATGCCATGTTAAATTTGTATCCTGCAATACGTCAACCATGCAAATAAAAAAAAATCAATTATTTTACAACTGTCTATAATTTTTAAAATATGGTACAATTGTGTTAAAATTTACCCAAAATGGTGATTCACAAATAGTATCCATAACTGAATGTAAAATTCGTCCACAATTTATTTGCGGAGATGTTCAACTAACAATATCAAGACTATCCTATAAGTTAAATATAAAAATGAGCCTACCGAATGAAAAGGAATTAGCAGACTGTTCGGAATATGTCTAGTTCATACTCATAATCATAACTAACTTAAAATCATTAATTTTTTCTCAACGTGTTAATTAGATAGATTAGATTAACTTTCCGATATAGGAACAGCAGTTAAACGTGTTGAACTTGATAATGAATTTTAAAGCCTCAAGTGTGAAGAATTTTTCGTTATGGTTACCTGTTTGTTCCTAATTAACAGGTAAACAGGTGAGAAATTGGTGCTAACTAACGAGTAATCTTCAACCTTGGGCGTTTTCATGTATCTGTTTTATCACAAATCATAACAATTAGAAAAACCTTTTCCGAACCTTTAACACCTTTTCACGGGTTAAACATCTAAAACCTAGAAGCTAACCAATTTTAAGATTTTGGTTAAATCTGGAAAAACTATTAGTAATTTTTGCTATTGCCAATTACAAATTCAACGACAGCGCGACTCCATTATTTTATAAATTTAGACTTACCGCATTATGCCTCATTTAGGCATGTAAGTCAATCTAATAACCTGGGTCTTTAAAAAAAAATTTTTTTTTTTAAAGATTTAAAAAATTATTTTAAACTTTCTGTAAATAGAAGAATTTATAAAACTTTATATACTTTCAGCAAAATTTAGTCCTTTTTATGAGTTTATTTTTTTTATAATACTTTTTTCTTGTAAAACGGTATGTAAATTGGTACCAGACACACAAAGCTGCTCGAAAGGGTGCTAGCTTAACCAGGTGTTGCCAAACTTGCCCTAGAGTTAATGAACTGCTCTACAATAGCGGATTCTTGTTGAGTGACCTAGAATTACAGACGTAGGCAAATCGGCACGAGCAAACACACTGCATTAATATTTTTGGGCAACATGTTGTAACCTATATGCTTAAAAATGTAATACATTTTAGAGTTTTTATGTAACCCAATGAAACTTATCTACAATATCTATTGAAAGTAGCTAAGTTGATACCCCTTTTCAGCTCGGTTAAATGTAAAAGTNCAATATCTATTGAAAGTAGCTAAGTTGATACCCCTTTTCAGCTCGGTTAAATGTAAAAGTATTACCCCTAATTTAAAGCAAAATAACTGCAAAGTATCAAAGCTCTCCATGTTGCACGTAACTACAGCAAAAAAACGATGAACATAAGGTTTAACACAGGTTCGTGTGAACTGTATCATACTATTCCAACTTAATTGTTCTCGTGCGAA
>NIPM01001770.1:0-15002 GCA_002738285.1 Holacanthella duospinosa
CAGGTACCATTTATGGAAATTCGGTATCTACATTCCAGGAGTCAAATGATCGTAGGCTGAGGCATAAGGTGGTTCGCTCCAGAGAGAGGAGGGAAAACAAATACGCCCCTAAACTGAAACCAGATAATGGTTGGGCGGTTTCCTCCTCTCAATTAAAGATCATGGGTAAACGTGTGGTGCTCAAAACCTAAATGTGGGAAGATGGGTAATCCAAGGATTATAGCGTTGACTGGGGGCTTCTATAATTCTCCCCGTAATGTGATTACCTTGTCGACCTCGGTTGGTATCGCTCTCCGTGATCTAATCAAAAAGAACTGTTAGGTGGGGTGTGGAAACTTCAAAGCTTTAGTTTCCGAGCAAAGTCGGAGAAATTGGTTGAAAAAATATGCTCAGGAGAGTATGTTTCAGAGGAATTTATGAAGCCGAGTTGAGATTTTTGGTTGAGATTTTTTGAGAATATTGGATTTCTCCCAGGGTTATTATGCCTTAATTACTCGTTAAAGCTATTAGTTAAAACATGAATTTTGTAAATCTTTTTATATAAATTAAAGTGATTCTTTTATTTATTTTTAAAGTTCTTATGTTAATTTTTCAATAATTTTGAAAAAGTTGATCAAAAAATAGCCCTAAATGAAATTTATCGACATCTCAGATTAATTAAATATGGCGAAAAGTAGAAATTCTGTAACAATTAACAGGAATAGTATTTAAATCTAAAAATGCAATCGAACAAATTTGATTTTAATATGTTTCTATTTTATTTTATCTGCTTTTGTTTTTTAGTATTGAGTTCATGATAATTAAAACGAATTATTAAGATTTTCAATTTTTAAATCAATTACAGACGTAATTTGATCCAAAAATAGGTAATGCTTTGTTTAGTGACCTTAAACAGGAGATTAATGATCAAAATATCAGTCTTAATTCAACCAATTTTAAATGAATTTTGCATTGCATTATTTTCATCATAATGTGGTTATAAATTTAATTTCCGGTTTTAAAAAGTGTTCTAAACAAAAATAAACTCCCATATTCTAGAATTATAACCGAGGCTTCAAAAATTTTGTGCCATATGGTAATTTGGCACTTTATTTTCCTTCAAAGTAGTCCCTTTTTGATTCTTTGCTTAACTCAACCAAATTTTTAATGAATCTAAAGTATTCTCATTCTTAATCAACCAATTATTTAATAACTAAAATGGGGACTACTCTGAAGGAAAATAAAGAGCCATATACACCACGCTTCAGCCATGAAAACGAAACACATAAATAGACACCAAATAAAACATTGAAATAATAAATAATGAAATTGAATATATTATTATTTAATATAGTTGCATCTAAATTTATGCAAGTAGATGAGTTCTCCTTATCGGAACATAAATTGAGCAAAAGAGCTGTAAAGGAATGCAAAATAGAAATGCATTATACCTATGAAAGACATAATATAGATATAGTGTATGACAACAACACTAAAGCCTCCGTCAAATTTGATATAGATCGATGTGAAAAGATACTTGAAGGCTTGATTCTGAGATCTAAAAAAGCTTTAGATGTAGAAATGACATATGAAATGTTCCACTTTTTCCTAGTGGACAATGGATTTGAAGACTTTGGGTTGAAACCAACAGCTTTGAACAACTTTAACTTCTTAACTTGTTTTCAAGATTTCACCTGGGTATTCTTCGCTGACTCTAATGCGGTCAACATTACTCCGTTTAACCTTCTTCAGTCTTTAATCGAACAGTTAAGATTTGGATGCTTAGGAACTTCTCTCAAGGACACGATCAACAATGGCCTTGAGAAATTCGATAAAATCATAAAGAGATTGTTCACGTTTATGGATAATATATGTACTTTGAAGCCTAGAATTGCTGAGCTGATTCGAACTATGATCGATAATCTTATTAATAATCACTTTTGTGATGCTCTTAGATTTAAAAGATATATTAAACCAAAGAGAGACGAGACTTTTGATAATGACGAATATGGTAAAAACGCTAAAGATTGCATCGAAAAAGATAAAGAAGAGCACCAGGGATCCGAGGATGATAAACAATATGAGAAATTCAGAGACAATAACTATCTCAGATATTTGAAAGATTTTGATGAGAAACATCATATTTTCTCAAATGTTGCCCTTAAGTTTTTTGGCAAATAAATATTTGTACTTTGAAATTTTTGTATCCTTAATGAAACCCATCGCCTATTTAAAACATCAATGTAAATAAATTGTTTGTACATGTTACAGTGAAAGTCAGAAATAGTTATAGTTCCAGTTAAGACAAATCCAGTCATTTCCGACTTTCACTAGATTTCTTATAATATAAATATTAATAGGATTTTAATCATATCTATTTGGTCATAAAATACCTTAATGACTTGAAAAAATCAAAAAAATAGCAAGTTATAATTTAAAGTTTAGGATTTATGAATACCTTTTTGTATTGAAAAGATTAAACATAAGTTGCTAATAAAACTATTTCTGGATTGTTGCAACAAAATAAAACCTTGTCTATTCATTGGAAATTTTTAATTTGAGATAAACAATCAATTTGTATAAGTTTTCAAAATCTGCCACAAATTAAATGAACCCCTTCATTTTATTCATCAACTTTATAACTTCTCAATTATCTCGACAAGTACATTTTGAAAACAGATTTAAGTTTGAAAAAACTGATGCTGTCACTCTTGTACCATTGGTTCCTGGTAAAGACAAGCAAGAATTTTTAATGGACAATCTGAGCTATTACACCTTTAACATTAGGTACGTTTCTCCTAAAAAAGTAAGAGCGAAACTGACTTATTACGACGATGATATCAAATTGGTCATAGGCGTGTCTAAACCTACAGAAACAACCTTTTATGGAGCATATAATTATAAACTTGACTTGACTACCATTGGATTCCATAAAATTGATCTAGCACTTGATCAATCTCTGACAATAACTAAATTAGGTCCTGTCTGTCCCAACAATGATTTTCCTCTTCAAATTGATTTTGATAATTCTTTTCTTATGGATAGAAATTATGTTCATTTGGTTTTTGATATCCAATTTGAAGGTTCTATCAAAGATATAAAATTCCTTTTGGGTGCTATCTATCAAGATGAAGCAAACTATAACGAAATTCAATTGTTGGCAAAAAAAGAAGTGGATATTGATCCTTCTATTTTACAATTTGCTCCTCCTCAGAATCAAGTGTGTTGATTAAAAAACTTTTATTTATTAGTTTCCTGTATAGTTTTTATTACCATAAATGCCCGATTATAAGACCACGGGTAAAATCCGAAATATGTGATTTTTAAAAGCTAGACCTTATATTTTGAAGAAATACATTTATCTAGGAGTATTTTTGTTAAGATTTTGAAATGATTTCTATAAATTTTTCTCAAAAAAGATAATTCATCCAAAAAATCTTACTCAAATAATAATTCGCATATAATTTAGCTATAACTTCTGGTCTTTGTCTTTATACGATCAAATAAGCAATTAATATTTATAGAATTAAATGATAAGTTTAGGTAATATCCAAAAGAATATCTCTAACAATATTATTTAATCTAAATCCTATAAAAATCAAAGAACTTCAGAGAACAAGAGAAGTTTATAGGTTCTATCCATCTTTCATTAGAGTTATTCTTTATATAAAGCTCCAATCCATTAGGAGAAAATAGTTCGTCAAAATTAGGAAAATGATTGATTTTGTATAAAAGCGAAAAAGATTTAAAAGTACTGAAATGATAACCATGATTGTTTATATTAAGATTTATATTCTTAAAATTTATATCATACAATGTTGTTCCTATCAATAGTTGTATTTTCACTATCTTTGGTTTTCTAAATATCTTTTTGTAGAATTTCTGTACATTACTGCTATTCTTTATATTAAAGAATAATATATCCTTTTCTTTATCAAACAAAATATATTCAAAAGATAAGCAAATGTGATGTTTCTGTTGTTGATTAATATGAATTATTATCTTACTTCCCTGGAATGTTCTTTCTATAATCTTTTCACCTAACTTATTTATCTTTCTATTGAGTCTACATATATTCTTTATGTTGCTTATATCTACATATTCTAATATTTTCTCTATTAGTTCATTTGGTAGATTGTTCATAAAAGTTTTACTTAGCCATTGGATGTAAAATAGCCGGATTGGGGTTAAGAAAAAAAATTGATTAGTATTTTAAATGTTGAGTATAAAAATTTAATAATTAAATATTGTCAAATTTGAGAAGTTTTATATCTTTAAATAAATCTATGTAAATCTTGTAGAAAAACTACTGTTTAAATTTAATCATAAAGGTATCAACATGTTAGCCTTATAAAATACGATAAACAATGGATGAAAAAAATCCGAAAAATGAAATATTTTGAATTAGATACATTATTTGTATATAAAGTAAACAATTTATAACGGATGATATTTTGATCCATAAATTTGAGTGCTGTAACATAATTTCAAATAAATTAGGTGCTTTTGCATTGAAGTAAAAAACTTTATGAATCTGGTCTAAATTTATCAGGATTTTGATAAGTATTATGCAAATACAGTCTGGTTTATAACTCAGGATCAAGTTTCTAGAAAAAGCATATCCCAATATTTTTGTGATTTACGTCCAATCAATAAAGGCTAAGTATTGATATGGCCAAAAATGGTGAAATAAATATTAACTCTAATCGTTTAAATGTAAATAAATCCAAAAGGAACTCCATATGTAGTCTATTGATTTCTGGGTGGTACGACTGTTTACCAATCTAAATAAGGCATTGATTAAATGGAATTTAATTTGTATAATTTGGATCGGAATTGTACACGCATTATAGTGTTTACTTATTTGTATTAAATGTTCTTAAAAGATTAATGCGGAGAGTCACATTGGATCATTAGCTGTTCATGGTTAGCTTAGTTTGTAGCTCTATGTTTATTATTTACAAGAACTAAAACGCAAAACATGAACCAAAAAACTTTTTACAGTTATGTAATAGAGAAATGAAATAATCCAAATAGAAAAGGAATTTTTCTCAACCAAAAAGATTATGAAGTCAAATTGGGGGCTACTATGCAGGTCTCACCTTTTAGGCTGGAGAAATTTATGCTAAGTTTCCGTGCCTTAAATTTTTAATTTTTTGTTCCAATTCCTAACCTCCTTTCTAAATGCGCGAGGCCAACTGCTTTTTCCCGACAACTAATAGAGCTGCTGTGATAATAACTTCAACTATGTACGATCGTAGGGCTTTGGATTGCACCACTGTTATTCCTCTTCTAAATTCCCTAAATCATTTAATATACCTAACTAGCACTTCAGCAAGAGTAAGAGAGGTCCTAACTGTGGATGGAGGCTTAGAGCAACTAATATATATACTCAAGAACACTAAAGTAACAGATGTCAGGTCTGGCTGGAAATGGTCTATGGCTTTCCAATGTGTAGTGAATGTAGGAGTAAGAGGAAATGAAAATATAAGGAAAAGAGTAGTAGAAGCAGGAACAGTAACAGTAGTAATCAATATACTAGAAAACTTTCTAAAGGCTTTGGAACAAATAAAGATTGAACAAGAGAAGAAAGAAAGTAAAGAAAATACTACCATGTTGGTCAATACAAGAACATTACTCCATCGTCGTTCTCGTTCTTTTCAGCATACACAATTGTCTCCGGAAGAAGCACCAAGACCTTTAGGACTGCCCCCTAATGCTAGAGTTTTACTTAATTTAGGTACCACGCCTCATAATGATGTTGAACCACTCTCTTACAATGGCACTGTAAGAAGCATTTTCTCAAATATCAATGAAAACACAAGAGCTGTGAATGATTCTTCTGACAACTCCGATGTATCTAATGATTCTAATGGTAATATTCAACCTACTCAAGAAAATCCAGAAGCATCATTAACAGAACCATCAAGTGTAGCAACATCAAGTAGAAATTCATTTACTTGGTTAGATGAAGTATTTTATAGGGAAGAAGATATTTTGTTATCTTTACAATTGCTAGCATATTTATCCAAGTATCCTAATCTTCGTTACATTTTGCATAATGCATATTATCCTACCAATGTCTTTAGACTCGTTGAACAGTTTACTAATAGACTACATGCACCTGAGATACAGTACTGGGCTGGTATTATAATGAGAAATGCCTGTAGAAAAGATGAGATCAGAGGTGGCTTAAGACAATGTGCATACATGTCTTGTGGTAAATGGGAAGCTTATCCTAGAGAATTTGCCAAATGTAGGAGATGTAGAAAGGCCAAATATTGTTCGAAATTATGTCAATCTAGGGCCTGGGCTGAAGGCCATCGGTATTGGTGTGTCGAAAGGGTGTCTGAAGCCGTCAATTCTGGTACTAATTCTGTAACTCAGTCGGTTAATCCTACAACTACAATAGCCGATCTACAAAGGAACTCTCAGGATACGGAGGCGGCTATAGACACCACTAACGAGACTCCAATGAATATTTAATTTGATGTATTGCTTTTAACATGAAGAAAGTTTCATTATTTTACCTTTTATAATATTTCTTGACAGAATAAACTCAATTGTTTCCTTTATATTACTTTATAATTCGTATTTTTCGAAAAGTACTAGTAAACAAATTTTTTAATCGTCAATTTGATTTTGATGATGAAATTGTAGGCATCACAACCATCTTAATTAAAAAAGGTATAATATATTTAAAATATAAATATTAGTATTGATTTGGGTTGAACTTTAGTTATCATGTTCAATTAATTTTTTATATAAAAATGTTTTACTACTTATTGAAAGTTTGAAAAACGAAATCGTATATTAAAAAATAAATAATAGATGTAAAATATTTTATAGATATAAATAATTTTAAACTTTATCTGAGCATTCTCAAAAGCATTGACATTTAGCTCTTTATTCAGAGTAGTCCCTTTTTGATTCTCTTCTTAATTCAACCAAATTTTTAATGATTATTGTTCAACCAATTATTTAATAAGTAAAATGGGTGAACGAAAATAAACTCCCATTTCTGAAACTTGAAACAATTTGAGACATAAGGCTGAATATAAGTTTAGAAGCTAAAAAATATAAACTAAAAATGAAAATCATAGTGTTGAATCTTTTAACGTTAGGTGTACTTTTTGCACAATCAGCGGATAATGATCAGTATCAAGATACCTCATCAGACGGGAATGGCAAGCAATCTGTCGATGGGGGATCCCAAGTCAACGATAATGGATCTGTGGACTCTGGAAATACTCAAGAATACGAAAACTATAATTATAGATACAGAGTACCTTCAATCTCAGGAGAATGGCAGAATTATACCACTGACTTGGAATCCAAATACAAAAGCTATTATAGCAAATATAGACAATACAATATGATAGTAGGGCCTAAGTGCGATGCTATGACTTATCTTGGAGAATATGATTATAAAAGAGTTGATATTGTTTATGGTGCTGGAACTGGACTCATTAAATTACATGGTGAGTTATTGGGTGATATATTCTACAATTTGGAAAATTTGGAACAAAGGATCAACATGACGACATTTTATTATTTCTTTCATGAATTGATACAAGATAATGATTTCATATTGACATTTGAAGGAGAAGAAGATCATTATTTACCTTCCTCTTTAAACGAATCTGGATTCAACAATTTTATGAAAAAATTCATCAGAATGTTTTTCGCTGACTCCAGATCAGATGAAGGCAAAATCACCCCTATAGAGTTGGTAGAAGATTTGATCGATTCATTGACTAGTGATGAGAAACAAATAGATTTATTTTCCAAGTATTCAACAATTGTATTTGGCAAGCACAAATATTATAGAAGGTTTACTTATGAAATGATAGATGAAATATGCTCGAAAATCCCTTCTGTCCCAAAGAGTTTTAGAAAGTTTCTGGATGGCATCGTGACTAACTACAAAGCCATTGCAGAAAAATATAGAAAATTGCTAGCAAGCTTTAATAGTTCCAAAGAGGTGGACAAAGATATAAGAGCAAGTGGGCTAGATCTCGGTTCTATATTTATAAAACTTAACTCCAAATATGATTTTATACCGGATTCTCTTATTGAAATGTATAGTAGCATTCAATAAAAAAATTTATTTGTTTATCGAGTTCTGTAAAATCTAAAAGGGAATTGATCTGATCAATAATAAACAAACTTGAATCGAAAGTTGACGACATTAACTAGCTACTATACAAATATTGAACAGTAAACTTACTTTAAAAGTTAATTTAATTTTATATGGCTAATCAAGCTTACTGGTTTTGAACTAATATTTGATTCGCTGGAAAAATTGACTTTTATGGAATCTATATAAATCCAGGTAAAAATAAATTGCTAAAGATAAATGATAGTTGATACAAGCAATTCAGACTATATAAAATCAAGGACAGAGTTGGGTTCAAAGATATCTGGAATTTCAGATAATCTATTACAAGATTGTGAAAAACATATTTTATGGTATAGAAGATATTTCATTGGAAAATGTAGTTTTGATATTTCTTATTTTTAGTACATGCAAATTTTCTTTGTAGAAATAGTGCCATCGGTCCTGTTTCTATATCAATTGTTAAAGATGACATAGATGGAACTTATAAAGCATTGATTAGGAATATTAAAGTAAATCACTTAATTCGTTAATTTTTTAGGGAAGCGAAAGAGTAATGATAAACCAAAATGAAGTAAAGAATTCATTTATAAGAAAGTTTCTAAATTTACCTCCTACTTCGTATAATGTCTTAAATTCCGTTCCATTATCTATCAGTACTAAAGGCTTCCAATTACATAAGGGAAAAGGATTGGTACACGATCTTTTAATAATGGAAGAAAAACAAGTATATTATAAATGAAATATTTAGGTAATCAAAAGCTATAAAATAGGCGTAGGTTATTTAGCCAAAGGACAGTCTACAGAACATGATTTCTTGAACAACAAAATAGGTAAAATACACTTATTTATGTTTAGAAAAGGCTTCTCCAGAATTTTTAGAGTTTCTAGACTTTTTGGGTGAAAGAATCGAGCTAAAAAACTGGAAACGATATAGAGGTGGTTTAGATGTCCAAGAAAATCAAACTGGCAATCATTCCGTTTTTACGCAATGGCAAGGGTATGATATTATGTTCCATATAGCTGGATTCCTTCCATTCAATAGTGAAGACGTACAACAATTAGAAAGAAAGCGACATATAGGCAATGATATTGTAGTGATAATATTTCAAGAAAGCAACAAACTATTTAAACTAGAAACATTGACGTCAAAACAAAATCATATTGTTTGTATTATCAAGCCAGTCAATAATCGTTATTCGATCCATTTTTATCAGAAAAATCAGGTCCCTAATTTTGATCCTGAAATCCCAGATGATATTTTGATAAAGAAAGATGCTATGTCTAGAGACTTTTTGCTCCATAAATTGGTCAACGGAGAAAGGGCTTCATATAATGCTCCTATATTTGCATCCAAAGTTACTAGAACTAGATGTGTGCTATTAAAAAATATTATAGATTCATATTAATATTTTATCAAATAAATTAAGAAATTTAATCAAAATTATGTTCAATCACGCAGTATTTCTCAATAATCTTGACTAATCATGCCATTTTTAAGAACGCTTGTCGGGCAAGACTGATATATCCTATTTATCCCTAAAAGTAAATAAATACTCTCCATTATGACCAATAATATTGAAACATGATAAATTAGTAGGTAAAATAGTCCAATGGCAGCTATAATCCAAATATACTTCATTTTTAAACACAATGAGTCTTATATGATTGCTGTAAAGTCCATCAAAAGCATAGAGATACTTATTATTGTATTTTGATCTGATTAAAAAGCACATTTCCTTATAACTCTGCTCAAGTTGCCAACCAGTTAATATGGAGGGGGAATTTTTCGACGTATATGCTCTTTGTACAGCCGAGGTTGAGTTACTTCTGTCGACTCGTAATGTTTCATTCCAGTTGATGTTTTTAATTCTAAAAGTCTTGTCTGATTTAAGAAATAGGGCGGAAATATAACTAGGAAACATATTCATATATCTGGCGTATTCTTTTCCTTCAAATAGTGGTTTTATTTTGAAGGCAAGGTCCATTTCCTTGGTGCTTAAATGGCCATGCGCTTTCACAATGCCCAATAATTCCATATAACCTTTGATATAGAGGGTGGCGCAAGTAAATTTGGACACTCTAATTTTTATGATGGGTGGTAATAAAAAATATATTTATTTAGCCAATTTTATTTTTTTAAAATAAATAACTTTTCAAAATGGAAAATAAAAATATAACTATTGAATATCAGAATAGAATAAGAATAAAATGTTTATTAGAAGCTGGAATGTCCCCTATAAGATATCACCTCATCTAAAATGCTCTCGACAATCTGTTTACAATATGGGACAAAATTTTTGAAGCCTCGGTTATAATTCTAGAATATTAATGCATTACAGTGAAAATAGGTTGAGGAATCAACTAAAATGGCAAGAAATATAACTAACAGATATTTTATGGATAGTAAAGTTGATAAATACATAAATTTATTTTCATTCTTACTATTTTATTTATTCAAGAAACTAAATTTCCTCGACCAATTAGAATAGAATTATGTTTCAAAAATTTTGTCCCATATGAAGAAAAAAGGGTCTTGTGGAATAGAAAACTTTGCGCAAACACTAAAAAATTTATAAAGCGTAATATGAAAGAAAAACATGGAGTTTCTGACAGAAAATGCGCTGCCAAGTTGCATTCTAGTTTAGGCTATCAAAAATATAACAAACTATAAGTAGAAGAACAGTGCAAAGATATAGGAATTCAACAAATTGGGAAAATATGCTTATTCAAGACAAAATAAACCCCTTTTAAGTCAAAAAATATCGATGATAGAATTAAGTTTGGTCAAATTGTTGAAAATGCAGGGTTTTTAACTAAAGGCCCAAGAGCAATAGAATTAGTTGATATCTTATTTACTGATGAATCTCATATTCAACTTTATACCCAATTAAACAAAAGGACTAATCCATATTATACAAGCGAAAAAACCCAGGTTCCAATAACACTTTGCCCAAAAAATCACTTTCTATTATGGTGGCTGGGTGTGTGCAAATGGTTTGACATAATGTTGAAAAAGACCAAAAAGTAACAGTAAAACATTAGCAGGACAAAATCATTCCTATATATATAGAAGCTTTAAAGAACCCAAAAGTAATTTATAATAAAAGAAAAGTGACTTTTATTCAAGATGGAGCTCCATGTCATTTAACAAAAGATAATATGCAACTTTTAGAATCAAATTTTCAAACCGTATGGGGCAAAGGAAAATGGACAGGCAATAGCCCAGATTTGAAACCAATAGAACATGTATAGATTATTCTTAAAGAATCCATCCATAAAAACTCTCGGTCAAGAAATAGGGAAGAATTAATCAAAAGAGTTGAAAAGGCTTGAAGCGAGATTGATAAGAACACAATTAAAAATATCAGTCGCTCTTTTCCAAAAAGAATCCAAGAAATGCTAAATATTAGTGGTGGAAGTACTGATTACTAGTATTTAAATGTTACAAATAAATTTTTGTTATATTTTTATCTATAGAAGTTAATGAGTTATTTCTATTTTATTAGAAAAATGTCCAAATTTACTTGCGCCACCCTGTATGTGGATAAAATCATGAATGACTTGGATGCACGCCAAATAAGTAAAGGTGAGCATGTTCAAATTTCGGAAAACTTGCGTACTAAATTAGAAGGAGTAGAAAATTCTAAAATATTAGGATGGATAAAGAGATTAAAGGTTGGTGATAATAGTTTCTATAAGGATATTATAATGGATCAGTATTCAATACAATCATTTAATAAATATTTTACACAATTCATATACGAGGTTTATGATCGAGATCCTTCTAACTATTTCATCCTTACACAATTTCTCTCTATGCTTCCTAGTGAAATGCGTTTTAAAGGATTGAACAAGTTAGATAAAATAATCAAATCTATGAATATAACAACATTGAAAAGTATGAATATAGAAAGAGGAAAGTATAATGCCATAAAAAATAAAACAATGTTCGACCTTAGAGAAGACATAGATTTACTTTCAATGATCCGATCAGGAGTTGAAAATCATTGTACAATAAAAAACATAGCACCAGGGAGATATCTGGGGTCTAATATAAAAAGATACAGAAGCAACTTGAAAGTTCATACAATAGAAGACACTATACTAGAAACAAAGAAAATTTTGACTTTAGAATATAAGCCAAATCAAAAGCTATATTTAATACGATCTAACTATACTAATGGCTATTTGTGCGGATCTGTTGCTATATATGGAAATGTAGGAAAAGTAATGACAAATAGCGTGGAAGGTATAAGAAATAATTGTTCCTGGGGTATAAAACTGTTAGGTATGGGTAGTTTTTCAATAATGAATAAGAGAGGATATCTATTTGATGCCGGTAATGAGGAGGCGATTCTGCAAAAATACTTGACAGAAAAAGGACACTGGATAATAGATTGCTATTAGTTTCATTATATATTTATTCTAAATTTATAAAATATTCAATATCCAAATGCTTAAAAATTACAAATGACAAATTAAAATATAAGTTGCCTTTTCAAATAACCATAGGATTTCCGTCCATTTCTATTTTGACTATATGGTTACCTGGAATCATAACTAATCCCGTATATCTTTCGCCATCTAAAAAATTATAAAAAGAATACATTTAGAAAATTCAGTAGAATTAGAAAGAATTATATTTAAATGATTATCAGTACATGTTAGAATTCCTATTATTCTTCTCTTATCTGTAACTTCTACTCTTATTTTGCTTCCTATTATTCTTTTTATTTCGTTGATTTTTTGTACGTCTTCCATTGATAAAATTGATCGAATAGGTTTGGTAGAAAACAATGATTTTTCAAGTAGAATGAATAAATACATATTTTCATAATTGAAAACTTCAATTTAGCGTCTAAATTTATGATATAAAGATTTTATTGATCTAACTAAAAAATCAGATGATTGAGTTAGGGGTTATCTAAGAATTAAACTTTTCTATGAAAATGTCTGCATTATCAAGAATGCTAAAACTAAAAACACTTATTTCAAAAATAGATACAGAGTATTATTAAAACCACGCTTCCTTTATTTTAGACTTCCAAAACTCAACTTATTTTTTACATTTTTCGGAATAAAAATTTTCAAATGGTAGTGGTTAAGGAAGTTCATGACTTTGATAAAGTAGAATTAGAGGATCAATATAGTGATGTAGAAATAAGTGATGATGAATTAGTAGAAGAAAGTTTATACGAAAGAATAAGAGCATTAAAACATATAATTCCTACCTCGGTTAGATTGTCTGTATTTTCTTTGTGGAATGATTCTTTTTATTTTTTGAAAAGAGCATTTAGATTCACCAAGTCTGCTTTATGGATTATTTCAACTACTTCTATTATCACTCTCCTTCCTTTGATCTATGAATTTGAGCGTGAACGTGAATTGATAAATGCTGCATTCTCTCAAGTATAATATTTATTTATCTTATTTGTAGAACACTATCTCAAGTATTACAAAATAGGAAATTATTTCTATAAACTCCTTTTATTATTATATATTCTGTGCATTAAGAATTGTTTAGACCTTGATCCAAAATTATAAACTTCAGTGTTAGATTCAAAAGTAAAATACAAAATATGATTTGAACATATATATAAATATACAGTATTTTGTTATAAAATGGTCAACTATGTCATTTTCTTATCAAACATTTTCATTCCAAAATTTAGCTTGGTACTATTACATCTACATTCTCAACTGTGCTATAAATTAAATCGAATATTGTACACAAAAGTACTAATGTATTTTCTTTTTAAAACAAACTAAACTGTCCATAAAACTTTAAAGTCGAAAAGTTAAGAAATGTTTCGAACCCAAATACTAAAGAATCTAAAGAATCCAACTTTACCGAGAGCAAATAGAAGCCCAGAGCTTCAAGAAAGATATAAAAGAAGGTTAGAAAGTGAAGATTTGTATATGCAATCTTTTGGTTACAAAATATATTCCCATGCTATCAATGTAATTACTTTTGGTATTATCAATTTCTTAATTTTATTCTCTATTATTATAGGTGCCAGTATTTACTTTATTTTTATACATGATTACGGCTTGGATGATCATTGTTTTATGCCTGTATATTTTCATTTAATGTGTTTAGATTCGAAATTATATCAATAGAAAGATTAATAATATTTTTGAATTAGATGATGAATAAAAATTACTTTAAGTTTATTTAGCTTCCTAGACGGTTTATTTACATG
The DNA here is from genome assembly GCA_002738285.1 of Holacanthella duospinosa. NCBI lineage: Eukaryota > Metazoa > Arthropoda > Collembola > Poduromorpha > Neanuridae > Holacanthella > Holacanthella duospinosa. Next base: position 14,305 of record NIPM01001770.1, read on the forward strand.
TTAGTTCTTTTATAAAAGATATTTATAACATATCACCCGATGTTCTGCAAAAATTCTTTTACAATATCGACATATTTTTTAGAAAACCAAGTCAATAATCTATATATAAATTTATTCGATATATTCACTACAGTATGTTTAAATTCGTTTGATAGACCAAAATATACATCAACATAACTCATAAATGTAGGATTTTTGAGGTCTGCTATATTTTCACATGTAAAAGGACTAGTGTAATGTACACTTATATAAAAAGCTACAATTAAAAGAGAGCTATAAAGTTGATTAGTTTAAATGAAATAGCTTAACTGGCGTAATTATACAACACCTTTTAATTAAGAAAGTATGAACAACTAAACAAAGTATGGTCAATTTTCTCTAAAAATTCACCGTTGATTAATTTACCCTTTAAAAGCTGAGATTTAAGAATCCTTTATTGGGATAGCCCAGTTTTCTTAGAAAAACTATGGTTAGAGATCCAAAACCCTCTATGTTGTATTTGTAACCTTGAATAATGTAAATGTGACAATTGCTCAGACTTTGGAAGACGAGTGGTCTTAACCATTTTAAGGCCAGGTGCTGATATTCTAGCTTTAAGCCATCCGTTTCAGCCGATAAATTTAGATAGGGTCAATGTGCCTAATTGTGATAACCGATTTTATTCGGATCAATAACTTAATTATTAAAGCAGAAAGAAA
>NIPM01001771.1:0-13761 GCA_002738285.1 Holacanthella duospinosa
TAAAATTTATGACTCTGACTCAAGTGTGAAAATGGGAGTCAGTGAGTCATGACTCTGAGTCACCTGACTCTGAGTCTGAAGAAAGTGGGAGTCATTCGAAACCCTACACTTCACTGACAAAGTTATTATTTGAGTTTACACTTATAATATTTACTCTCCCNAGTCACCTGACTCTGACTCAAGCTTCAGGAGTGATTCTATAAGAGTCACTGAGACAGGTTCACTGAGTAATTAAAATTTATGACTCTGACTCAAGTGTGAAAATGGGAGTCAGTGAGTCATGACTCTGAGTCACCTGACTCTGAGTCTGAAGAAAGTGGGAGTCATTCGAAACCCTACACTTCACTGACAAAGTTATTATTTGAGTTTACACTTATAATATTTACTCTCCCTTTCACAAGTGAGGAAAATGGCCGATCTTATTTCGGCTAGTAATGTATCGTGATTGGGAATGTGCCCATTAACATCACAATAATCATAATTTTATAAGCAACGCTCTTAAAAGCAAAGTATGCAGCTAAGGCATCTCATTTTAATACAAGAAAGGTTTTTTTTCAATAATCAATGTGTGTGAAACATTATACCATTTCACTCGGGATTTATATTGGTCATATTTAATTATACGTAATAATTACTGTTTAATTCGTGTAAATATAAATTCAATATTGTTTCTATAAATGATTAGAAATAGGAATAAGTGGTCCTTGAGGTTTTAAAGTTCCGGATAACAAGGAATAGTTTATTTTTATTTATATTATGCTACCCCTCGTATAAGATATTCGGTAATTTTTTATGTTTGCTTATATCGTACTTAATTTAACCTTAATGAGTATGGAGTGTACAGCGGGGCCAGAAATGATTGGGAAATTACCATGGGGTTGAATGTTTATAATAATCAGTTAATTTTCTTTTGCCAACATATTCTGGCCCCTCTGTACATCCAGAGTATGTATTTAAAGTTTAACGTCGGCTTTTTATTTTTACTGTATAATTAATCTCCTTACTAGCAACAATTTCCCCGCTCACAAATTTTGTAGTAGCCTGTTTTACTGTAGTAGCGTCTTCTACTTGAGTAGCGTCTTCTACTTGAGTAGCATCTTCTGCTTGAGTAGCCTCTTCTACTTGAGTAGCATCTTCTGCTTGAGTAGCGTCTTCTACTTGAGTAGCATCTTCTGCTTGAGTAGCATCTTTTACTGTAGTAGCGTCTTCTACTTGAGTAGCGTCTTTTACTGTAGTAGCGTCTTTTACTGTAGTAGCGTCGTTTAATTTAGCTTTTATTACTGTAATCAAGTCCCATATATCTTCATTTAATGATTTAAAACCACTTAAAGCCACAGCATTTACTGAGTATTTGGATATGAATAGGAAAACTTCTGTCGTATTCAAGTTTTCAAACTTTTCTTTTAAGTTTTCAGGTATATTAGTTGCTTTATACGTAACAGTCTCAGGCTCCGTTGAAGTCCTAATTGATAACACAACTTAAAACATCACAATTATTCAACTCCTGCTTAGATAAATACTTACATTATTTCTAAACGAAAGTTATTTGAAAGCAATGAATAGAGATTGTCTGTATCAGGACCAACACGAGTACCTAATTTTCCGTAATACTGAAATGAATAAAACACATTAACCCAGGGAGTCCTTACGGGTTTACATTTGTAAACCTTCGGTAATTGAACACGAATTAAAAATTTCGGTGTTAACCGATCTTTCTGGATATTTTTGACGTCCCGAATTATTTAAATAGGAGTAATTTGGATATAATTTTAAAGTAATTGACCGGTTCGTTGCTAAGTTATTGCTGAATTATTCTCAAAAAACGACGTGAAAGCCCATGTTATGCCTTGCGATCCTTAAAGTTGACAAATGTTTTTATGATAAGAGTGACTCAAGGAATCCTGAGGGTTTACATTTGTTAGTGCCATGTTGCTACATAGTATTACAAGTAATAACATTATGCACATGTGTAATATCACCGAAACCGAAACCGTATATTAAATTTTATTTCGGTTTAGAATACGTTTGCGCCGTATAATTAAGATTAGGGTATTATAAGTATATCATAGAAAACGGTTCGAAAAATTAAATATTTTTCTGAATATTTCGGAATTATTCGAATTATTCAGGAATTATTTAGACAATATTAGACTTATTCCACATAAACAGTAAAAAGTTTCATGATTTTAATATTTTTTAACTCGGATGACGAAATATTTACTTTGACCAAAAGAAAAACAAAGAACTAATAATATTTCTTGTCCGTACTATGGCGAAAAAGTAGTAGTATTTATTGAATTCTTTATTCTCTCAATTATTCGAATTATTCATCCAGGAAATATTCGTTTCGCGATCCCTGATAAAATGTATTGTTGTGGATTATTATAAGGTTCACATATAATTATACTGCCTAAATGAATGTCATTGCTGGAAATAGTCTCATTTTTCTAATGTACCATCCGATAAAATACTATCACAGAAGTGATGAAAATGTAGATAAATAACGTATTGTACGAATGACCTACTGTTATTATAACTTTTGACCCATGGGAATACCATTATTGAGAGTAATGTCTGATTCATTATGGAACACGTATAATGCAGGCATTAATTTTGAAGCGTTACGGCTATGAGCTTCTCGCAGTTGTTCTTAGAATTGATGAAATATAGATTTGGTTTCGGTTGCGTGCATAGATTGGACAGATTCGATTTCGATTTCGGTTAGGGTTACTAAAGATATAGTGTATTTTTCCATTTCGTTTCTTATTTATAAATTTGATCTCGATAACGATGAAGAGTGACAATACTGATTCTGGTTTCGGTTTCGGTTCTGCTATAAGTAATCCATGTTTCCGTTTTGTCGAAGTTGAACCTGTGGAAGTATGTGGGCATTTTAATAAATAGAGTTGTTAGTAATGTTATAGTTTAAAGTGTGTTGGCACATGCATCAACTATATTTTGCATCAAAGAAATATGTTTCATGAATGATGAGTTATGATTTATTTTGTACGTATATTGACAAGAAATAATTTTTTTGAAAACCGTGGGAGGGTGGGTGCCCATGCGAGGATGTAAGTGTGGTACGTAGTGGTAAAGCATTGGTAAGTTTGTGGCGTTGCGTAATCAGTGTTCCACGTCATCTAAGGAATTACTGCTCATTCCCAATTCAGGACTTGTCGGAGGAATATCTTGGCGCTTAATTTTTTTATTTATTGCTCTTTATATATTTGAACAGTGTTAACGAGGATAGTTGCCACTACAACCAAGGAACACCTACAGCCAACAGCGGACTCTGCAACATTCCAGTGGTAGCCGGTATCAGGATTTGCATGTGTTAATTTAATTTTGACTATGTTTTAAATAAAAAAAGTTTTTTTTTAATTTAATTTATGAATATGATTATTATTAGCATCATTTTTTGTTATTTTGAATATTTCAGCGCGGTTCATTTTAAACCGAAAAAGTGACTATTTGACTCAGATGCAGTATCGTATGACTCATATTATAGCCTGCGTCAGAGTCATTGACTCAGAGTCGACTCTCTGACTCTTTGTATTTAGTGAGTCGGAGTCTGAGTCGGAGTCAGAGTCAGAGTCAAACATTAAATATTTAGGGAGTCGACTCACTCTTTTGGGTTTTTAGCCTGTGAGTCAGAGTCAATGAGTCATGAGTCAAAGAGTAGACTCCTGAGTCAGGCATGCGATACTCTACACTCAGCTGGGATTATGCTTCACGGAGAAACACTTTCCATGTAATCTTACATTATACTTAGGCAGGCTAATATTTAGCGCCGGGAGGAATCCCGAATGGGCTTAACGCCACCCAGTCTACACAAATTTGGTACCAAACCCACCTGTAAGCTGGGAAACGCTTCCAATCTATGTTTCATACCCCTTTTAGAGCCGCAGAGCTGGGATATATATCCAACGACGGATATGTAGTTGCCATTCTTTGTTTTTTGGTAGTTCAAAAAACTACTGATCGGACAATTTGTTCCATTTACACTGTAATTGTTTTCAATTAGTGTTGCCCCGGCGCGAATTAAATTTGAATCGGCTGATGCANGCATACATGTTTAGTGAAATAAGTCCTAAATGCTCATTGACACATGTTGGGAAAGAGTCATGACTCACAAGTCTGATAGTCGACCTTAAGAGTCATGACTGACACCTAAACACGAAAGAGTCAGACATAAAATGACTTCCCACTCCCAACAACCGGGGGATGCAGTCATAAGTGGCATAGTCATGGAAAACATTAGTTGAGCTGAGGAAACATGGGCAAGGTTGGAAAAACTTCCANGCATAGTCATGGAAAACATTAGTTGAGCTGAGGAAACATGGGCAAGGTTGGAAAAACTTCCAAGCTCGCAGTCACAGGGTTGCAAAGATTTTCCAGATCACTGATCTTGAAAAGGTAAAAATATTCAACAGGGAAAGCAATGACTTTTGAACTTTCCCTGCTGTTGAATTCATGCTTTTACGTCGGGGTGGGGAAAAACTGACTGAAAGTGATAGAGAGTATAGTTGGGAACGTAATGGTGGTCGGTCATCGAAATAGCCTTTTTAGGGACATTTGCATAAAATTTCAAGCAATAGGTTGGAACAAAATCCCAGCTCGTAGACTGAGTGGAGTTAAGTATGAGCGCACCCAAGCAATTTGTCAGAAAATTAATCGTGCTGGGAGCATGTGCACGTTGCTCTACTTTGTGTACTGCATTGCGTAGCAGTAGGTTGGCAGGCTGTATTCCGTTGCATTAGTTGTTCTTCCAACCTTAGGGTTTGCTAGTTTATGTGAATTACTGTTTGGAGAATTTTGGTTTGTATTGAATTGCAGCGAATGAAACCAACTTTGTTCATACCGCATCTATAATTTTTTTGTTATTGTTTGTAGTAGTGACGATGCCTCGGGCAAAACGTTTGAGATTGGCCCCAGTTGAACTTGCGGAAGATTCCAGCTCGGATTCCTCAGAACCGGATTCAGTTGTGGGTTCGCCTCCGGATTCTTCTGCGGAACCCTCTGATTCCGAAAGCGAACCTGAGGATGACCTTCCACCGGTACTGGACGTGGTGCCGGGACTGGTCGTTGCTGCGGATGGTACAATTTGGGATGAAACTCCACCCTTTATCTCCCAAACACCAGCCCACAACATTTTCAAGAAACATCCTGGTCCTAAATTTGACCTTCAAANGAAACATCCTGGTCCTAAATTTGACCTTCAAATGATAGACGACAGCGCAGACTTGTTCAAATCCATCGTTTCCTCCGTAACAGTGGAGTTTACCATATGCCATTGGACAAATGTTTACGCTGAGCACCGAGTCGCTGCTTACAACGCGACTCATATACAACATAGGCACTGGGACCCTGTCGACGTAAATGAAATGTACGCTTTCATTGGAATCCTCTTGCGCACAGGAGTGTGTAGAGGTTTTGATGTACCAATGCGTGACTTCTGGTCCGACAACGCGGAACGAGGCTCAATTTTTCACNGAGTGTGTAGAGGTTTTGATGTACCAATGCGTGACTTCTGGTCCGACAACGCGGAACGAGGCTCAATTTTTCATAAAGCGACAATGTCTCGAGACAGGTACCAAGCTACTAGCAAATACCTTAGATTTGATGATGCCGAAAAAAGAAAATCAGCTGCAACCTAAGCTGACATACCTCGTTTGGCACCAATCGCTGAATTATGGGAAAATGTGAATGATAAATTCAGGTTAGTAATTTATTTAAAAGTTTTACGAACACTACAAAACTTTCGTCCATAACAACTTTACCGATATTGCATATTTCAGGTATTACTATGAGCCATCATTTATGCTGACCGTGGATGAAATGCTAATACCATTCCGTGGAAATTGTAAATTTCATGTGTACATGAAAAGTAAACCACACAGATACGGAATTAAGGTCTGGGGTGTTGCAGATCCAACTACAAATTACGTCATGAACATGCAGGTAAAAGTATTGGTATATAAAGTTGCTGCTTGCTCTCATGTTTTATTATTATTCTTATTAACTGTCGCAAATGTTACAATTGACCCTTTTGGAAGTGTCACTTTCGACAAATGTCACTAGAATTACAATTGTCCCAAAAGTGCCATTTGTAACAAGAGTGACACTTGTCACAGGGTTAATCCACTTATAAACTAATATATGTTGGATTTCAGGTGTATGAAGGGAAGAGGCAAGGAGAGCCAACAGAACAAAATCAGGGTCATCGTGTTGTCATGCAGTTGACAGATCCATTCCTCGGACATGGAAGAACAATTACGGCAGATAACTTTTTTATTTCGAAAATGTTGGCGATGGACTTACTCCAACGTAAAACTGCGCTTGTTGGGACCATTCGAGGAAACCGTCGGGAAGTTCCCAGTATTTTTAAAAACAAAAATACAAATCACAGACCTGAAGGCTCCTCTATGTATCTTTACTCGGACAAGCTAACCCTTCTAAGTTTCAAGCCTAAGCCTAGGAGAAATGTTCTTTTGCTTTCCACCGAGCATCATGAACCGGGTGATGGCTTGTCGAAAAAAGATAAAGTAAAAGCAAAAATAACTTTAGATTACAACGAGAGTAAAGGTTAGTACAGTAGAAATATTTATTTCAACAAAAGATTTTCACATTAGTAGTATATGTTGAGCAATTTGCTATTGTTGCTGATACAGAAAATTATTCTTACGCTTATGTATTTGCAGGTGGAATAGATACAGTAGACTGGATGGTACGTAAGTATACCTGTCAACGAGGGACAAAACGTTGGAGCCTAAAAGCGTTTTACTTCCTGATGGACGTTGCCGCCATCAATGCTTATGCCATCTGGAAAGGAAATCAGCCGAACCAGGGAGGAGCCAATAATCGGAGAAATTTCTTATTTGACCTGTCCAAGAAACTGGCAATACCAAATATGGAGCGAAGATGTGAAAATCTTCATATGCCAAAGTCGGTTAGACTTGCACTCACGGTAATGGGAGTCGAGTCGCCCCTCCCCCAACCAGTGAAACCTCCTGGACAACGCGGAAAGCGGGTTGTACTACCGAAACCAAGGAAATGTGTAACCTGCTCAACATTAGCACCCCCAAAGGGAACCGTTTCTAGGACCGCGTGCAGTAACTGCCAGCAAGCAGTTTGCGCAGAGCATCAAAGTGTCAGCATCATGTGCGATGCTTGTTTTAACACAGCTGATGTTGGTGACATTGTTGATGCGGGTGCTGCAGCAGTACCTGAAGCAGCCGGCGTTCTTCCGCCTGATGCAGATTTACCTGAAAACGCAGCAATAGCTGATGCTATTGTTGCTGGGCGACATTGATAACTTGCAACAACAAACAATTTTTCAGCGTTTTAATTCCTTGCTCTCATTGTATTGCGTATCGCATTGCTTGCTCCCCAGAATGGGAACTGGGTTATCAAACCTTGCTTATTTGGTCAAGGGATCCCCAGAATGGAACCTGGGTTAACAAACCGTGCTTATTTGGTCAAGGGAACCCCAGAGTGGAACCTGGGTTAACAAACCGTGCTTATTTGGTCAAGGGATCCCCAGAGTGCAACCTGGGTTAACAAACCGTGCTTATTTGGTCAAGGGAACCCCAGAGTGGAACCTGGGTTAACAAACCGTGCTAAGATCGGCAAGCTCGGGCCGTAACAGGAGCCGCTGACGACATGTGTGACTTTATTCTCATTCATGTCGTTGGTGTGAGGGTCACAACGTAGGGTACCGCCAAGTGGTGTGACCTGGGCAACGGCTAAGCCGGCTAAACCCCTACGCAACTCAGCGCGTTGATCTTTTGGCTTGTTAAATTTAAAAAATATTTGTTCAAAACTTTGCAGTAGGAGTTAGACTTCTTGTCTGAATTTTGAATACATATGCAAACTAAATTATTTCAAAGTTACACTGCCTCAAATACGATTTCCTAAAAGATTGTTTTCCCAAGTCGACGCATGCTCTCTATAATTTGCTGTACGTTTCGGAACAAGTGGTTAGTATGAGGTTAAATTTGTAAACTGTTTCGTTATGGCACCAGCGGACATTACAAATGTATATTTTTAGCAATTGCATAGTGGCAGTTACATTTGTAAAGTTTTAGCGTACCATGGCATCATTTGGTTTACAAATTTACAATATTTAGGAGGGGGCGCCAATGTTAGTAGAAATAGATGGCGTGAGTGTAGCGAGTTGACTATAGTTTCTGGAACCGTCTAGAAGAGGGGGGGGGGAATGCCGACCTTTGGTCACAATTTTGTTTTTATCATTTTCGTCATGGCAATCACAATCTACACGAGTTTACAATTGAAGACTAGTACATTCACTAACCTCCATTTCAGTTACGTTAACTGCGCAGGAATTGTGAATGCCATGACCACAGAGTCCAAAAATCACCAAGCATAGCATATTTTGACGATTTACGGTGCATGTTCACGCGTAAAAACTATGGCAACAACGTAAAAAACAAATGTCAACTATTAGGAAAGCCCGCAATAACTACCCTACAAAGACAAATGTAAACTTTACGGCTTTCATGTACCGTTTCGGGTAGTAACGTATGAATCAATTTTCAAATCTAGTGTTTGTAAATTCAGCCATACCTCAACTCCAGCTGTACCAGAAATTTTGAATGAGAGGATTAGCACTGTAGCTAATACCAGCAAAATGTGGACCGAGCTATACTTCGTCATGTCTGGAAGAATTTATGGTTTGGAGCCTCTTGAAACTTATGAATAAAGTTGACTGAGCAGTCATCCCTTTATATAAGAATTTTTAACAAGTGTTACTTGGTGTGGCTGATACAGTTCTGGAGGGAATTTTGACGTAAGAGACATAATAAAAGTATTATGCCCAAGTGATTCGAGTTGCAAAATTTAGCTTAGATAGGAATAAAGGAGTTCCACCTTTAAGAAAAAATATTTCAATGACCGCTTCATCTAGCGACCATCGAAAGTGTCAATCTGACTTTACTCCTCTGCTTCTTAAACCCATATGAGTCCTGAAGTTATTGCCTTCAACCTCACATAAATTGAACAATGGCCAATTTTACACTTACATTATTGTAAAAAAAACAATTAAATTGAAAAACACATTTGTTTTTATTTAGGAGTTATAGTAGTTTCATTCCTGAAATCTTTCGAGTCGTGTCGTGACCAGTAAGTTTTGACAAAACTTCACTGTATAACATTTCGGATGCCAAAATACAATAATGTTTCGTATCCCTACGTCTGTGACTCACCAAGTCGATTTGAGAAATTCGAAATGTTTTTTTTTTTCCTTATACAAAATTCGTGAAATATATCAAATGTTTGAGACCCCATACACGACTATGCGTCTCTTCATATAGTCAATTTGTGATGCCTGAATAAAGAAAATCACCCAGATATTGCTAGATTTAACAAAATTTTCGAAATAAAGATTGTAAAATATGTTCGATAAATAAAATAGTCTATTTGGTGTGTATTCGAACAACAATTTGCTCTCACGATAGTGTAAAATGTGCTAAAAAATGTTAAAGTAAGACGCAAAATAAACTATGCGGTTTCTTTGTGATTATGTGTTATTGTGCGAATTAACATTGCTTTAATCGGATCCGTTTTTCATAATTCATGAAGATCCTAAAGTAAATATCTTGCGAAGCTTCAAAAATTCGAAGACTTCCCTCGAAGTCTTTCGAATTTTCTGGGCAATCTTCGACGAAGTCTTCGATCGAAGTTTTGAAGGTAAAAATTCTCCATTTTAAGCGTGGTAGACTTTCATGCGCTTAGATTCATTTCATTAAAATGACATCACTCGTCGTTCTTTGGTTAAAAATTTAAAGTGTAAAACTAGAATTCTCCATTTTTGTTTAAATGTTTCCAGCTCACTGGGAGTAAGTCATACACTACACGTAAGGACCCAAGGAGAGGGAAATATTTCATCAGGATTCACAAGGGCTGAGGTAAGGTCCAAAAAAGTTGAAATTCACCCCATTTTGGATACAATACATTTACATATGACAACAAAGTAGGTAATTATCATTTAAGCTTAAATTGTGAAAATGCAGAATTGTTATTGCGGAAGTATTAGCTATGAAGCTAAAGTGATAAATAAGAACGATGGCAAATAAAGGGGGAATTTGTTTTGATAAAATGAAGAATCCTTTCATTTTAATGCAACGTCATATTACTTATTCATGATTGTATATTGAAATATTAAATCACTAAACTACATTAAAAACATGTGAAATAGTGATNATTGTATGTTGAAATATTAAATCACTAAACTACATTAAAAACATGTGAAATAGTGATTAATTCGTAATTCTCTTGAGCCCAATTCATAATTATTGGGGTAGAAACACCCCACGCTTAGGGTCTTAAACTTACCAAACTTACCCATAGAAAACCCCTTTTTTAGTCCTAATTCAGGTAGGGGGTAGTGTCTAAGACTGGGTACATTAGTTTTGAGTAAGCAAGATAACCCCATGATTGTGTGGAATTGAGAGAACTGGTGGGGTGTGAATAACCCACTCCCCCTATCTCTTCACAACCCCAGTCATAGCGAGTGAATGCAACTGAGTGTGGGATTTGAAAAAGCATAATTGAATAATACGTGTTCAGTTATTCAAAGAAACCAATAGGAATCAAGAATATCATTCGTTCAAGCGAACGAAGAAGATTCGCAAACTAGAAGGTCAGTCGTTCCAAATTTTAAGTTTGGAAATGAATATAGCGATTGTATAAACTTATACAATTGTTATTCGGTTAAAATTTTCTAATTTTAAAGTAGAATTATCACGTAAAGCTAAGAAAACTTATTACCAATAACTCATTTTGTCATCNAAATTTTCTAATTTTAAAGTAGAATTATCACGTAAAGCTAAGAAAACTTATTACCAATAACTCATTTTGTCATCCTATGTCCCAATGGCAACACCAGGAACACATACTCTTGTGTTTATAGGGATATAGGCGACATGGGGACATGGTANCTATGTCCCAATGGCAACACCAGGAACACATACTCTTGTGTTTATAGGGATATAGGCGACATGGGGACATGGTATAGTGAGTCAGAGTTAAACTTTAAATTTGTACGAGTCGATTCTTTCTTTTAGTTTTATAACCTCTGAGTCAGAGCCAATGACTTATTAGTCAAAGCGTCGACAAAAGAGTACCAGTAGTCTACAAGGACTACTGGAACGTTGCCTTTTCTATTATTATAGTATTGGTCATAATTATAAACAATTGAAGTTACTTTTATCAGGATTCACAAGGGTTGAGGTAAGGTCCAAAAAAGTTGAAATTCACACATTATGAACGCAAGCTTTTNTTTTATCAGGATTCACAAGGGTTGAGGTAAGGTCCAAAAAAGTTGAAATTCACACATTATGAACGCATGCTTTAGCATACTCCACTCAATATTTTTTGGATTAAGCTAACGTATACCCCAAATTTTTATGGTGAATTTAATATTCGACCCCAATATCATTTGGGTGAACCTGACATACGACCCTAATTTTTTTGGGTAAACATATTACAATATTTAATGGGGGAACATGGCATACATACGAAACATATTATGGGTGAACTTCGTATTCGACGTTGATAAATTTTGAGAAAACGATTGCAAATATATTTTCGTATTGTTGGCATACTTGGCATACGAACCTAATATATTTGCTTGATCTTGGCATACAACCCTAATATACTTTGAATGAATACTNTTGGCATACGAACCTAATATATTTGCTTGATCTTGGCATACAACCCTAATATACTTTGAATGAATACTCTACAGCCCCACAATACACTTTGTGTGAAATTGCGATGCGACCAATTTTTTTTTGCGTGAACCTAGCATACCACATTTTTAGAGTGAATTTGACATATCCGCCAATATACTTTGAATTAATTTGACATATGTACACAATATACGTTTGGTGAGTTGGCATATGATCCCAATATGCTACTTAGCCAATGACGCAAATATTTTTGAGTGAACTAGGCATANGTGAGTTGGCATATGATCCCAATATGCTACTTAGCCAATGACGCAAATATTTTTGAGTGAACTAGGCATAAGCCAAAGTATTCTATGGGTGAACCAGGGATCCGATCCGATTTTTTGGGTGAAATTGTCAAACAAATCCNGCATAAGCCAAAGTATTCTATGGGTGAACCAGGGATCCGATCCGATTTTTTGGGTGAAATTGTCAAACAAATCAAATATATTTTGGGTTAGCTTGGCATACTATTCCAATATTTTTTAATGAATTTGCGATTTGAGCATGTACAAAAGGGATACTGGTAGAGTCTGGAGGGAACAGGGATGAAAGGGATACGTGGATAAGGAATGGGAGAGAAGGAGCGAGCATGGATATGAATAGAGACAGGGACGGGAGGGATGCGTGCATGTGCGGAAGGGGTGTAGGCATGTACGAAAGGGATGCGGGCAGGGACAGGAGGAATAGGGCATGTACGGAGGGGATGCGGTGATGAACGACAGGAATGCGTGGTGCGGACGGGAGGCATGCGGGCATGGAAAAAGGAATGAGGGCATGTACGGCAGGGTTACGGGCAAGGTCGGGATGGAGCAAAGCAAGGACGTGAGGGATCCAAGCAGAGACGTGAGGGATGCGGGCATTGACGGAAAGAATGCTATCGTGGGTGGAAAGGATGATGGCATCAACAAGCGGGGTGCGGGCATTCTAAGAAGTTAAAAATAATATAATGCGCTGGATCTGTTTGGAAACGCTGACAATCAGCAAATCACAAGGACAGTCATTGTCAAATTTTGGTATTTATTTATCTTCGCCGTGTTTATTCACGGCCGAAGCAAAGGTAAAGATAACGACGGTGCCCGAGTAAAAGTAACGTTAAAGTCAAAGTTATACAATCTCTCAGACAAGGTAAATTTGTAGATGGTTACTGTTAATTGAGTTTACAAAGAAATTTTTGAGTAACGAATTAGGATTTTATTTGTAAATAGCCCAAAACTATTAATTTGTAAATAGTCAAAAATTATAAATTTTGTTTTACATATTTCCATTTTAAAGGAGACTAAATCCTAGCCTTTATCTACTGATTAAACGTTGGGCATGGACAGGGCTTTGCTGACAAACCCCAAGTACGCTCAAGGCTCAACCATGATTTATTTTATTTATTATACGGCTAGATCAGATACCATTTATTACGACATTCAACTAACAGACGCTGCCTCGTTTGCTTACCTGCTTTGTTCAAAATCTTCTAAAACATTTTTTGTTGATCTGCTTTCGTTACTTAATGGAATGCCCGCGGCAGCGCTTGCTGTGCGAGCGAAGAGAGCGTCGGCTAGTTTACATATATGACAACAAAGTACTCTCAAAGGAAAAAAGTTCGCGCTGTTGAAGTGAAAGGACTTGCCTGACCAAAGTGTTTTTGATCGATACAAAGGAAAGTGAGGTTGTGGCGGACCTTTTTTCCTTTGAGAGTAGGTAATTATCATTTAAGCTTAAATTGTGAAAATGCAGAATTGTTATTGCGGAAGTATTAGCCATGAAACTNAGTAGGTAATTATCATTTAAGCTTAAATTGTGAAAATGCAGAATTGTTATTGCGGAAGTATTAGCCATGAAACTCTTAGCTAAAGTGATAAATAAGAACGATGGCAAATAAAGGGGAGATTTGTTTTGATAAAATGAAGAATCCTTTCATTTTAATGCAACGTGGTATTAATTGTTTGTCATTGTATGTTGAAATATTAAATCACTAAACTACATTAAAAACATGTGAAATAGTGATTAATTCGTA
>NIPM01001772.1:0-15006 GCA_002738285.1 Holacanthella duospinosa
GAAGTCTTACTCATTCATGAATTACTATTTAAGTTCGAATTTTCCAAACACTGAATCACTTTTGATGGGCAGTTTATTCACGAAATTTTTAATATTAATAAAAACTCATCATACACTATATTTAATAATCTCTGCGCCATAATCTTACATTCAAAATATATGCAAAGATGTTCTATAATTACAATAAAAATTTGGAGTCTCTCAAGTAGTGTGGTCAAACGGATAGTCGAATTGATGATGTCATTTTTAATATCCGAATATTTTTTTCAGCTTCTGAATAATTCGAACTATTTGAATACTTATAATAATCTAAAGTTAATAACTTAATTTATGTTTTCAATAAATTTATAAACCCAATATAATAGATAAACAATGAACCCATCGTGTTGATGTTCAAAAAGTGGATTTTAATCGCGCTTTGCATTAGGACAAAATAACTTCGCTCGACTTAAGATTTGAAATCCGAAACTCGAAATATTTATAATAAAAGCGCATCAAAGCATCACAAAATTTTATAAAATGGGCAACAAAAGATCAGCTGCTTGGAAGCATTTTACAAGAGTCAACTCTGATGAAGTAATCTGTAATGAAGAAAACTGTGATACTAAATTGAAATTTAGAAATACTACATCAAAATTATTTAATCATCTAAAGACACATAAGATTAGTTTGAATATGAAAGAGTCTCCATACTCAATTACTTATAAAAACGGTAAAATTCAATTCCCTAAAGCTGATAAAAAGGAAAGTTCAAATTCAATCCTAGCAAAGTGTGCTGCTAAAAGTGGGTTCTCTTTTATATAAATTTGTGAATCTGAGTCTTTGCGATTCTTTCTAAGAAAAAACGGCCATAAAATGCCTAAAACTCACAATGGAGTTAAATAATGTATGTTGAAATATGCAGAAGAACCAAGAGATGAAATAAGACATGCAATAAAATCCGAATTAGATAAGAGATTCAAGTTTTCGGTTATTATCGATGAATGGACTGATTTAAGCAAGAAAAGGTATACAAACGTTACGATATTGGGGAGAAATGAGTCAATAAACTTAGGATTGATCAAATGTAATGGCATTTGTAATTCTTTAAGAATCAAGAACTTAGTTTCTAAAAGATTGCTCGATTTTGGCTTAGACATGAAAAGAGATATTGTTAGTTCATCTAATGATGGCTGTTCTGTGATGATGAAATATTTATCTAATATAGAATACCTAGGCCAACTGTGTCACAATCATGGCATACATTTAAGTGTTATAGACGTCCTCTTGAAAAAGAATAAGAATGATACAAAAGAAATCAAAGTAGTCGAAGACATGTATGATGCTGATTATGAAGCAAATGCTTCAGATTGCAATAGAGAATGTATTCAGCAAGACGAATCAGATGGCAATGAAAATTATTTTTTCCTTGATAATGAAGTCAATGAGGAAATTAGCATCCATAAAGATATAGAGGTTATATTGAAAAATATTAGAAATATGGTCAAGTTTTTTAATAGCTCAACAGTTAGAATAGACACACTCAATAGAATCTTTATATCAAGAAAAGGTAGATCCTTTAAATTTTTATTAGACATAAAGAATATATGGAACTCTATCATGGAAAAATATCAATAGATTTATGTGCTTATTTAAATAATCAATTTAGCTTTGAAAGAATTAGGTCATATCGAGCTCGTAGAAGAAGAATACATGCCAATAATGAAATCATCTTATATTCTTACTCCAATTGAAAAGTCTATTTTAAAGCTTGGAAAATCAAAGTCGAATCTAGTTATATCTGAAGGTGTTTTTCTCTATTTATTTGATGAAATGGGTCGTCTTAATATGCAATTTCTGATGAATTCTTGCTTAGTTTGAAGAAAAGAAGCAACAAACAAAGAAATAAGACCCTTGTAACTTTAATATTATTTTTAGAGAGTGGAGATTGGCCGATTAGTACTACAAATGGGTTAGAATATAGCTCTAAATGCGATGCTATAGAATTTGGATGTGTATTGTTTTACAGACTTTTTGGAGAAGATAACAATATGGAAAACTCATCAATTGAAACTGAAGAAAAAATTAATGAAGACAGCTTTACCACATCTTAATAATCTTAATCGCTTCATAATGTCCATGTCTACCAAAAAGAAAAAGAATAAAAACATGTCATTTAAAGATGAAATGTACGATTTTGAGATTAAAGGTGTAAGAAATGATAAACTTGAAAAACTTTATAATGCATTGATGACTATCCAACCTACTTCAACTCTTTGTGAAAGAGCTTTTTCTATATCTGGGATATTCAAGAATAAGTTGAGAAATCAACTCATTGAAGATACACTTGATTCCTTCGTTTTGCTAAAGTATTATTTTAAATATTATTTTATCATTTTTTGAGGGCTTTTATAAGCAATTTTTAGAGGTTGCAATTCTTCAAAATTATGCGAATAGTATTTCCTTTTTTAGACTATTCGATTATTCGAATAGTGAAAAAAAGAATAATTTGACCACACTACTCTCAAGCAAGTCGTTTTTGCAGAATTTTGTATAAATTCTAAACGTGTTTCTAGTGGAAAATTGGACAACCCAAGACTTCAAACTCATAAAAATGAAAAAAATGGGCATTCGTATTTTGAAATCATTTTTATTGTTTGCAATGAATACTTTTATTATATTTATTTTTGATCATTTTTTATTTATTATTTAAAAAGCTATTTATTAATATGTTTGTTGCAAAATTCATGGCGTAGACTAGTACTAACAAAACAATGATAAAAAGGTTTTGATTCTTATTAGAGATTTATTATCTACTTTGAGTTATAAATGTAAAAATGTTCTCATACCTTTTGTTGTGATCGTTTTCGATCGAAACATCTACAATTTTTCCAAATCATCCGAAAATCTTTAGATGACTGAAATCACAAGGATAAAGTCGATCATTTATTCTACCTATTAAATGATGATCATATATTTACAATCTCTGCAACAATTTTTTATCAACAAAAATATCAGGTTAAAATTTAAAATACCAAGTTAAGGATAAATTCGCCAAAATGATTTTGTAGATGCAATGATTACTAATCGATTCTGATTATGTTTTTTATCAATCAAACCTATATTGTAATTTATTATAATAAAAACATGCAAATATTGAAAGATCTTTAAAAGAATAGTTATGGATTCTGTAGTTATGTTCAAAAAAGTCAATTATATTCTAGATTTTAAAGCATCGTCTAGTAAAAATCACAAGATTAAATTAATAAAAGTGGTTTATTTAAACGACAATAAAATGTTAACTACATAATCTCTTTTCTCAAATAAGGAACCAACACTCTTTTTCTTGCATTAATAAACCACAAAGTAATCTGATTTATGGTTAAACCAGTATTCATACTCATCCATCTCTTTTCACTTAGCTTTGGATAAGGATAATAATAATGAGTAAAGAGCCATTGCTTAAGTATCAAAACGCTTGATTTGTTAAAAAAGTTTCTTTTGCACTTTTTAGGTTCCGAATTTAATAGGTATTCAATTTTCATAGAACTCATTTTATGTTTTTGGGGAGATTTAGATCTTATTTATAATTTTTACAAGTGATATACTATGATATTAATTATAGTTATTTATTAATGGTTTCAATTATAGCGGAATTATTTTCCTGATTAGGAAAGTAGATCTCTAAATTTTTTCGATTTCCACTGTGATGTATTTGATTGAGGGAATATTTTTATAAAATCATGAGTTTTTCAAAAGTTGCATCGTATGGAATGAGGGGGGCGATTTTCCTATTTAACTATAAACACCTTTTGATCATTAAATAGGCTTTAAATAAGAATATTAATCTGATTTACAGTATTTTAAAATAATTTAATACATATTCTATTTAGAATAGAGATCAAAGATTATCTTCATTTTTTCTTATACACTGCCCATCAAAAGTGATTCAGTGTTTGGAAAATTCGAACTTAAATAGTAATTCATGAATGAGTAAGACTTCAAGCAAGTCAATACTCATATAGTAGATAGATACAGCCTTTGTCTATAACGTATCCAAATATTATAGATAATTTTAAATATTGATAGAGATATGATTACTCAAAGTTGAAAGTAGGTGATTCAGAGTTTTGTCGATTTTTTTAAATTTACAAAATTTTCATTCTAGAACATTCTAAAATACCTTAAAATTGTTTGTTTTTATTTCAAAACCTTAGCAGAAGGTATTAAGGCTTATTTGGTATGACGAGAAGAAAATTGAAACAAGAATTAACGAACTTGCTTTAAATGGAAAATCTTCAAGAAAAATAGCTGAAATTGTTAGAGTTTCACAAGCAACAGTGTCCAGAGTAATAAATAGAGTTGAAAAAACATTCCAGAGTCTATAATAGGTCGTCCTCGGGTCAGAGATAAGTATGATGAAAAATATATTGGAAGATTAGCAACAAGTGGTAAATACTCCACTCTACAGAAATACAGCGAGAACTCAAGACCTATGCAAGAATATCCGCCTCTTCGAGTACTATACTGCGCACATTAAAATGTAGCAATATCGTATCTAGATACAAAAATAAATGCCCACAATTAAAAAAATCTCATCATCGAGCAATATCAGAATTTGAAAAAACAACAGAAATTGTAAAAATAAGGACTGGGATATGGTTATATGGTCAGACGAGACTAAAGTAAATCTAGAGGGATCTGATGAACGTGATAGAACTTTCAGAAAAATCTAGGAACCACTCAGAGATCACAATATTACTCAAACAAAAAAACTCTATGGTGGATCAATTATGGTTTGGGGATGTATGCTTTCATCAGGTGTTAGGTATCTTTGTAGAATTGATGGCAATGTTAATGCTGAGATATATGAGAGTATTCTGGATGTCGAGCTGATTTATACAATTGACTTGTATGGCTTGGACAAATTTAAAATTGTCTTTCAAAATGACAATTCGTCCTCTCATACCGCTTCAAGTATTAAAAAATGGTTCAAGAGAAACGAAATAAAAGTAATGAGATGGCCTGCACAATCTCCTGACCTTAACCCAATTGAGCATCTATGGGATCATATGAAAAAAGAGCTAAAAATTAGACCACCATGTAAAGACAAAGATGAACTTTGTAAGAGAATTCAAGATATATGGAACAATATTTCAGTTGAAGTATGTCTTAAGCTTGTTAGGTCAACGCCTAGAAGACTCGAACAGATTAGAAAAACCAAGGACGGGCACACAATATATTGGTTTTTCATTTTTTAAAAAATTCGACAAAACACTGAATCACCTACTTTCAACTTTGAGTAATCATATCTCTATCAATATTTAAACATATCTATAATATTTGGATATGTTATAGACAAAGGCTGTATCTATCTACCATATGAGTATTAGCTTGCTCGAATTCTTACTCATTCATGAATTACCATTTAAGTTCGAATTTTCCAAACACTGAATCACTTTTGACGGGGAGTGTACAACAAATTTAGATCGTAAAGCTGTTATAAATGTAATCCAAAAAGGTGAAAATGGAAAACAATTTATTTAAGCAGGAGATAAACGGAGAAAAACTTGCTTGAGAAGAAATAGTTCATCTTCTGATATCGATCAAACGATTTTTTCTTATATTTCACAAACAATGCTTATAATCAACAAGAACTTGAAAAAATCGTACAAGATCTAAATCAAATAGATTTTTCTCAGCCAACAGTATCGAGAAATTTAAAAAAGATGAAAATTATACTGAAAAGATTAACTGCTGTTCCGAAGGAAAGAAATACTTCTGAAAAATTGGATAATAGATCGATTTATTAAACAAAAAATCAAGAATATCTGATGATAGTATTATTTTCTTCGAAGAAACAGGAATAAATTTACATACTAAAAGGCACTATGGATATTCCCCAGAAAATCCAAAGCTTATAATTTTGTACCAGCAAATAAAGGTAAAAATAACAGTATAATAGTTGCAATAGGCATTAATGGGGTTATCGCATATCAAAAAAAGCTGGGCGCTTTCAAAGGTGACAACTTTATTGAATACATTGAAACAAAACTTATGAAATATTTAGCCTCTAATCCAGAAAAGGTTCTGATCATGGATAATGCTAGTATTCATAGAACAGCGGAAGTCATTAGATCTTTAAGAGAAAATTGAATTTTATTCAAGTTTTTGGTTGCATATTCGCCACAGCTAAACCCTATTGAAGAGTTTTTTTCGATGTTTAAAGGAAATTATAATAGTATGAAGATTTCGAATCCAATCTTTCTATTAAAGAACGTATTGATCTAATATTAGGGCCTGAGAATGATTATTCAACTCAGTGTAGAGGATTTTATAGGAGCATGAGAGTATGGCTTGAAAAAGCAAGACTTCGAGAAGATTTTATTTAAGTATAAGAACTACTGATGGCCAATTTTGATTTTTTTCAATAAACTTAGTTTAAAAAGAACTGTTTGTCGAAAAAAGGAACACCAATAATATAGCTTAGCACCCAAAAACAGAAATTTTTAGTATCTTTTTCTTATGAGCTCTACGAGGGTTAAACAAAAACCTGTTTCGTGAGAGACGCGAGTGCTCTCAATATACCACTGAGGGCCCCAATAAACTTTAAATTATTTAAATATATGTTTAATATAATTATTTAAATTAAATACATTCTACAATAAAACTATTTTTATATAAAATCACCAAAAAGTTTCGTATTTCAATCTAAAATAATACTTTCAAAACTATAAAAAACGTAGTTAATTTTTTCAAGTCAAAGCTCAAGGACATTTCAAATTTAAATTTTCCAATAAAAAACAGATTTGAGAAGTTTATTCATTAAAAATACTAAGATCATGGTATTTTTGAAAAAATGGTGAAAATAGCATAAGAAAAAGTCTTGATAATAAATAAATCAATTTTTTCAACTTTTAAAATTGTAATTTATCAAAAAGATCAAAATTATTATCAGGTAGTATAAATGGGTGCATAAAGTTGAATAAATGGTGTATAAAAAGGAATAAATGGGTATATAAAAATGAATAAATGGGTGCATAAACATGAATAGCCCTGTGATTGAATTACTTTTAATATCAGGATGGGATAGACTATCGAAATGTAGATTGTCTTGGGCCATTGCTCTATGTTTTTTATAAACAAAATAAAGTTTATTCTAACGATCGTAATTTTATTATACAAGTTCAATTTCCCATTATTTACAATATTATATTTTCTGATTTTGTTATGTGACTATATTCCATTTAATTTACTGTGGTCTTTAAGAAAATGTGGCGGTGAAATTTTTCTCCACATCTCTTTTAAATTGTAATGAATTGAAACCAATATTGATTATATATAAGGCATTCTATTTTCGTTTAGAGTAGTCCCTTGTTGATTTTCTTCTTAATTCAACCAAATTTTTAATGAATTTAGATTATTATCATTCTTTTTCAACCAATTATTTAATAAAAGGAATACTCTGAACGAAAAGAAAGTTCCATAATAGTGATACAATTTATTTATAAATAATACACACAGTTTTATTTTTTTCAAAATGAATTTTAAAGAAGAATTAATTGAATCATTTAGTGCTCAAGATCAGCATATAATAATAAAATACTCAACTCTACATGGTAAATACCCTTCTCAAGTCCAACAAGAATTAAAGAATACTTTAGGTAATAGTGCAATGTCTCTGAGGACATTTGGGGGATGCAAATCAAGGTTTAAGAAAGGAGATATATCGATAGAAGAAGCTCGCGAAGTCCATCTGAAAAAAGTGATGAAAAATAGAACTTATTGAAGCTGCTAAAGAACTTTTATTGGAAAACAAAGCTGTAAGTGTGAGACTAATTAGTGAGCGTTTGAATATCACCAAATCATTAGTGCATTTAATTTTAACTGATGATCTAAAGTTGAGTAAGTGACATGGTCGCTATATACCAATGAAATTGAACGCAGATCAGAAGGACCACTGGGATCAGGCTTTTATATTTAACCTCCCCAATTATATTAAGACTAAAGAAAAGCTGAAAAGTACTCTAAATTTTGATGAAACATGTGTTGTTTGTACATGGCGCCACGAAGGATCAACTGATTTCCTGGCTAGAACCTAGTGAAAAGGGACGATAAGTGACAATGAATAAACTTTATTGAGATAAAAGGATGTTGCTTTTAGCAATGGACTACAATGGTATCGCTTTTTATCATCTGTGTAGCGAAAAAGAAACAATCAATGCTGAGCGCTTAAAATCGATTTAAGCGAAAAAATTCCTATATGGTTAAGCACTAAAAGGCTTTCTAAGTCTATAATTTTGATGGATAATGCGAGACCACACAAGGCTAAACTCGTACAGTACTTTTTAGTAGAAATGAAAATCGAGCAATGGTACCAACCACCATATTCTCCCGATATTTCGCCATGTGATTATGATTTTTTTGGATATCTTAAACGTGAGCTTCGTGGTGTGCAGTTTGAAAATTGGTCGGTGTTCGAAAGTTGGCTAGAAATGGCGATTTTAAAAGGAATGAATCGAGGGCTGTATCGTGGTGTTCAAAGACTGCCTGAGCGCTGGAAAAGTGTCATTGACAATGAGTGGAACTACATTAAATTATACTAAAATTTTGACAATTTCTATAAAATTTTTTACCGCCACATTTTCTTGGACACTTTAATACTTTCACATGATTCATTATTTTTTTCTGAAGCTCTTAGACAAATTATTGGGTATCTGAAACGACTGGAGTACGAATATATTAATGTGCTTATAGGCTGCGGTCTTCGATTTAGGTAAAAGAGTTCATTTATAGTGCTAAATCTTTTTCAGATAAATTTAAACCAAATATCTCTGTAAATTTTTTGGAGAGAATCATGGAGAGAGTGAGATAGACAATATTTTTAGTAAACTTAGCCTGATTTTTAAATCGATTGATTATAATAATGAAATCAATAATGTTCATAAGTTAAAAGATGCATTTGAAGAAGAATATTGTCTTAGAAATTGGGAAAACGTATTCTTTACCGTTTATGAAAGAGAATATAGGCCAAATATTATCAAAAAATGGAATTTAATAGTCTTAAAAAGGTTATGTCTTTCTCATTTATGAAAGAGGCTTGCTATTTTTCTTATTTGGAAAGGGTAAATGAAGTCTATAAGGAGTTTGAAGCAAAAAAAGAATCCAAAGGTGATATTCGAGAAACTTTCTATATATCCAAAACATTTTTTTCTAGCGAATTAAGAGGTTTTTTAATCAAAATGTACATAAAATATTGAAAGCTAGAGTCGGATAGTTGTAAAATGTAGTAGATTATTTAGGAGTACTTATATATGGCTTAGGGTCCGAGTACCACCTCCCTCTTGATATTTAATCTTACTTTCTATACTGTCTTTAAACCTGTTTTCACTTAATCTATATATTACTAAAATCGAGAATTGGTGTGTGTGTGTGTGTGTATGTGACCCTCAATAAACTAAGAGGATTGAAGATAATAACATGAAAATTATACCAAAAGATAGAGAATTTCCTAGAGAGTGTCTTAGGCTATATTATATTTTAAAAACTTTTCTTCTAAAATAAATAAATAGCTTTTTAGGTCACTTTTTGGACAAAAAAGGCATTTTGAAGTGAGATTTTTCTTTTATCAATTAAATCCATTATATTTGTATATTAATGAACAAAATAAATAAACATTTTGAAAAGTATAAATATCACCTAAAAATCAATATTATATAAACTATCTAGGTTAGTATTTTTTTGAATTTTTTATAGAAATATAACAATGCCAAAATTAAAAAGCAATTTATCAAGAAAAACAAGAAATGCAAAGAAGTTAGAGAAGAAACGAAACTCAAGAAGAACTAATTTAAGAAGATCTTCTAATTCAATTTCTATGGCTGTCTCAAGGATGTTTGAAACAGAAGAAGAAGCTGGTTTCAGAAGATCTTCTAATGCAGCTTCTATGGCATATGCTAGGATGTCTGAGACCGTTGAAGAAAGAATTCAAAGCATCATGAATTTTAGGCAACTGAATAATAATATAAGAATGAATAATACAATGTATAATGGATTGGTTAAAAAAGGAGAGGAGTTTATAGAAAATGTTTATTATTTAGGTGAGATTTCAGAATTATGTATCTATTGTAAATCTAAAACTTTTAAAGATGAGGAGCTAGAGATGGATATACTTATTGCTGTAAAAAAGGAAAAGTTAAAATTCAAGTTAATATAGAATTTACTGATATAATAAGAAATTTATTGACTGGCACTGATCAAGAAACAAAAAACTTTAAAGAAAGTATTATAAATTATAATAGTGCATTGACTTTTGCTTCATTTTGTGCTCCAAAACTTGCTTCTATGAATATTACTGTATATGGGCCATATTTCTTTAGAATTCATGGTCAAGTATATCATATTACTTCTTCTTCTTTATATCCAGAAAATAGCAGCAATCCAAGATATACTGAGCTATATTTACTTGATCCAGATGAGGCTACTAATCATAGAATGAATATGGCCTATAATTCTAAGTGTAGTCCAGTAATTATGTCTCAGCTTACCAGCTTGATGTTGCAAGTAAATGAACTTTCCAGATGCTACAAAATGATACATCAAGTTGAACAAGAGGTAAATAATGGTAATATTGCACCCAATCTCCTTTTATCTATAGTGAAAAATAGTCATGCTGATCAAAGAAGATACAATTTACCTACCAATAATGAAATAGCCGTGGTTTTTCAGAATGAAAATGGTGAAACTCCTCATAATAGAGATATTAAAGTATATAACAAGAATTCTAATGAGACACAGAAGATAAATCTTTTGAATTCTAAGCTAGATTCTATGGCTTATCCAATCCTATTTCCATATGGACAAGATGGATAGCATAAAGACTTGGTAAGGATTAATTTCTCTGGTCAGGAAATTACTCATATGGCTTATTACTCCTTTCTTCTTGCTATACGTGATGAAATTTGGACACCTTATCTATATGCTGGAAAGCTTACTCTGCACTTTATTGTTGATGCATATACTAAAAGGGAAGCAAGCAATCTTTACTTTGTAAAGAATAATCAAGAAAGATTTAGAACAGAGCTTTATAAAGGATTAAAGGATCAATTGGCTAATGATGGTAGAGATAGAGGTGCGAATTTAGGAAAAATATTCATATTACCCTCTACATTTCCAGAAAGTTGAAGGAATATGAATGAAAGGTATTAAGATGCCGTGTCAATAGTGAGATCATTAGACAAACTTGATATCTTTATTACAATGACCTGTAATCCTAAATGGAGAGAAATTGAAGAAAAGTTAAGAGGAAAGAGCGTAGAAAATAGACCAGATTTAGTAACCAAGGTGTTCAATTTAAAAATAAAAGAGCTAATGAAAAGAATAATAAAGGATGCTATATTTATACTATAGAATATCAAAAACGTGGATTACCACACATTCATATTCACATGCTTCTAATGCTACAAGAGGAAGATAAACTAAGAGATCGTGAAGCTATTGACCAAGTTATTTGGGCAGAAATTCCTGACAAGTCCGTATATCCTTCATTGTATGAAAAGGTAACTAAACATATGATCCATGGACTATGTTATCAAACAAATAACTTATCTATAAAATACCCTTGCTCTAATGATTCTAGTGTATACTCTAAAGACTTTTTTAAAGAATATCAAGATGAAACATTAAAGGTTTTCCTAAGTATTAAAGAAGAAGAACTGAAGAATCCTATATTGTAAGGGGTAATTTTATAGACAACAGCTGGGTTATTCCTTATAATCCTGTGCTTTTAGAAGAACTCAACTGCCATATAAATTTTGAATGTTGCACATCTGTCAAAAGCGTTAAGTATATATACAAAGGATATGACTGTGAAAATATCCACATAAAAAGAGCAGAAACCGATGAAATTCAGTATGATGAGATTAAGTACCATATAGATGCAAGATATGTGAGTGCTCCTAAAGCTATTTGGAGGATAAATAGCTATAAAATGTTTGATCAATCACATTTCATAATTCTTCTGGCAGTGCATCTTCCTGATGAACAAGCTGTGTACTTTCTTGAAGGTGATGAAGAAGAAGCAGTAAATTTGGAAAGAAACAAGAAATCAACCTTAACAGCTTGGTTTGATTATAATCAAAGATCATATGAAGCTAAGATTTAACATACGTGAAGTTTTCTTATAAATATGTCTTCAATAAAAAAGAAAGGGCTTGGATACCAAGAAATAAAGGCAGATAAATTAATTCCAAGAATATATATAGTAAGCATTTTGGATAGAGAAAGATACTTTCTTAGGCTTCTACTTCTTAATGTTAAAGGTAGAAAATCATTCAAAGTTTTGAGAACAGTTAGAAAGTTGATAAATAATAGACCTGAAGTAGTAGTTAAAAATACATTCGAAGAAACAGATATTAAACTATACTTCTTTTCATTATAAAACTTGGCTGAGTGTTGCAGTCATATGTTTAGAATTAGCCACATACTAAACATTATATAAGGATACATTCTTTTTCAATAAATAATCTTATCTTACAAAATGTCACAAAATCCCCAACAGCAGCTATAGAATTAAAATTGGTACAAAATAATAATGTATGTGATGAAAGTTTAAAAGAAGCTTCAGAATAAAACTTTCCATATCAAATGAGACAATTTTTTGCACTAATATGTGTATTTGGAAATCCTTTAAATGTAAATAGTTTATGGGAAAAGATAAAGAAGATCCTACCAATCAAGCATTAAATGAAATTCAAAATTATTTAAAAACACATGATAGTAATTGTCAAACTTTTTTCCTACCAACTCCTTATGAATGTAGCAATATCTCTGAAGAATATGATATAACTTTAAAGAGACAAAGATTAGAAACATTGCTTCCTTCATTGTATGATGAGCAAAGAACTATTTATGATTTGGTTATTAATGCAGTTCTTAATCCTTTAGAGTTAAATAGATATTTCTTTGTAGATGGGTTTGCTGGAAGTGTGAAAACTCATTTATTTAATACAATAATAGCATCTATAAAATCTCAAGGTTTTTTTGTATTGTCATGTGCACCTACAGGCATATCTTCTACTTTAATTGCTGGAGAAAGAACATATTATTTCTTATTTTGTCTACCAGTACCTCTTACAGAAGATTCTGTATCTAGATTCCGTCTTTCTACAGATTCTAAACAGACCATAGAATTAAAAAAGCAAGTTTAATAATCTGGGATGAAGTAAGTATGACATTGGGGTGTGCATTAACAGCTGTTAACCGCCTATTAAAAGAAATAATGAATGATAATATACTATATGGTGGTAAAGTAATGCTTTTGGCAGGTGATTTTGGGCAAAATTTACCAGTTGTTCCACATGCTCACAGAGCTGTTATTGTACAATCTACAGTTAAATCAAATCCTTTATGGTCATATGTTAAAGAAATTAAATTAACTAGAAATATGCGTACAGGTTCGGAAAGAGAATTTGGTGATTATGTTCTTCAAATAGGAAATGGCCTTATATCAAACAATGATGGATTTGGTGATGATACAATTGAAATACCTGAAGATTTGATATGTAATGATTCATTGATTGAAAGTATTTTTGGTAGCTTTATCAATTTTGATGATATTGTTGAAAATCCTGATAGAGCAATACTCTGTCCTAAAATGAAGAAACATTTAAAATTAATGACAAAGTTTTAGATTTTATTAACGAACCATTATCTGTGTATTATTTATTGATCGTATTCCAGAAAGTAATGAACAAGATAATATGAACTTTCCTATCGAGTTTCTTAATTCTCAAACACCTACAGGTATGCCTGCCCATAGGTTGAGGCTTAAAAAAGGTGCTGTGATGATGCTTCTTAGAAATATAAACACTAAACAAGGTCTTTGTAATGGTACAAGATTAATAGTTAGTGATTTAAAGCCTAATATTATTTTAGCAAAAGCATTAAGTGGACCAGCAAGAGGTCAAACAGTATTTATTCCTAGAATAATATTGAGGCCTTCTAGTAGTGATTTACCATTNAGTGGACCAGCAAGAGGTCAAACAGTATTTATTCCTAGAATAATATTGAGGCCTTCTAGTAGTGATTTACCATTTATACTTGAAAGGAAGCAATTTCCTATTAGAGTAGCATTTGCTATGACAATTAATAAATCACAAGGCCAAACTCTTAAGAATGTAGGTATATATCTTCCTAAACCAGTCTTTTCACATGGCCAGCTTTATGTTGCTTTTTCAAGAGCACTTTTAAGAGATAAAATAAAAGTACAGATAATAAACAGTCGAAATGAGAGAACTCTTAAGGATAGAAGCTCTAAAGTATACACCAAAAATATAGTATATCGCGAGGTTTTAAATTAAATTATTTTTTTATTTAAATCTCAATTTCAAATAACATTAAAATGAATTATTTTTACAAAACAAGGTTTGTCTAAACTATATAATAAAAAATTCAAAGTTTTGAAAGCAAGTATATTATAAATACAAATTTAATGTTTTTTATTAATGTAAAATTCATTAAAATATTCTTAACTAAATAAATTAAACTATATTTTTGATAATAAATATGTAACTATTAAAAAAATTGAAAATTTACATATTAATTTGTTACAAAAAATAATAATTCTAAATCTTATAAGCATTTTTAACAATAAAAATATCATATCTTCTTTGTTATTATACTTTTCTGCCGGTTCGAAAGAACGGGCCTATAGACTTATTTATATATAAAATTATTAAAATTTAAAATAAAAGGTATTTTTAATAATAAATTTAAAATTTATTTGTTTTTATTCTTTATTTTTCAAAATGAATAGAATAACCTTTCGAAATTATTTAGCCATATGGGACAAAATTTTTGAAACATAATTCTATTCTAACTGGTCGAGGAGTTTTAGTTTCTTGAATGCATAAAACAGCAAGAATGAAAATAAATTCATGTATTTATCAACTTTACTATCCATAAAATATCTCTTAGTTATATTTCTTGCCATTTTATTTGCTTCCTCTGCCTATTTTCACTATGATG
>NIPM01001773.1:0-14967 GCA_002738285.1 Holacanthella duospinosa
ATAATACCAAGACTTTTAAATTAATTTATATAGACTACAAGCTTTATTTATAAATAATTATATTTTGAATATTTTCATGAATAGCTTGCAAAAATTAAAAGATTCAACTTCAGATAAAGAAGAGCGGATTTTCATCAAATATGGCGTAATTCTGGGACACAGTTTTGGGATAATTCATAAAGAATTAGTTGGAAATAGTGCCTATAAACTAAATACAGTCAAGAATATAGTTAATAGGTTTAATACCGGCTACAATGTGGTCGAAGATAACAGAGGAGGTGATATAAGTGATGTCTCGAAAAAAGAAAATGTAATAGATAAAATTAAAGAATTGTTGGCCCAAACTAGAACATGGTCTTGCCTCGAACTTTCCATGCGGATGAAGTGTAGTAAAACAACAGTATTTCGATATTTAACAGAAGATTTACAAATGAAAAAATTATTAAGTAAATGGGTACCTCATTTTCTCACGGATGAACAAAGAGAACACAGAGTGTTAACATGTAAAAACAATATGAAACTCTTGTCGAAACAAAATAACCTAATTAATCGAACTTTGGCAATAGATGAAACTTGGGTATCTTTATACATGCAACCCCACGTGACCAGCTTCGATCTTGGAGAAATAAGAATGAAGACCTACCTGATTTTGTACTTCAATCTAAATATGAAAGAAAGAGAATGCTAATACTAGCAATGGATTTTCAAGGTGTTGTTTATGGGAAGCTCTGTGCTCCTAAAGAGACTGTAACTTCAGATGTCTATAAAAACTTCCTAGTTGAATTATTAGACAAATGTTTACCTGATAAGAAATTCAACGTGTCTATAATATTATATGATAATGCTAAGCCACATAAATCAAATCTTATAAAGCAGTATTTTATTGATGAAAATATTCGGGTTTGGGATCATCCTCCCTATAGCCCTCATATTAGCCCACCTGATTTCATTGTTTTGGGCAATTAAAAAGGAAGTTAAAGGAAAACATTAATGATGATTGGAATGAATTAAAAATTCAGCTAGAAAGTGCAATTCTGGAGCTTAATTCTAAAGGTTTCATGAATGGTATCCAGAAGTTACTAGAAAGATGGATAAATGCAATAGATACAGAAGGTTCGTATCTATAAACATACTAATTTTCAACTTTTTATGTTTATTAATAAATTTTTTATTTAAAATTCTTCGAGTCCCTGTTTGCTCGGAACGCCCCAATATTATTACTAATTAAATTCAAAATTCTTTAAATTGTAAGAATTAAATCTTTATAGTCTAATTTTTTATAAAAATGAATATAAAAGTATATTTATTATTTTTATCTTTTGTATAAATTAAATTGATTAACTTGCATGTGCAA
The DNA here is from genome assembly GCA_002738285.1 of Holacanthella duospinosa. Taxonomy (NCBI): domain Eukaryota; kingdom Metazoa; phylum Arthropoda; class Collembola; order Poduromorpha; family Neanuridae; genus Holacanthella; species Holacanthella duospinosa. The sequence goes on from NIPM01001773.1 coordinate 1,355, forward strand.
AGTCACTCGGTTTGACGATAATCTTTCTTTTGACATTAAGATTTCGGAAATCAATAAAGGATTCTAAATACCTATATAATTCTCTGTACTATTTTTAGTTATATAGACGAACAATTAATATCATGTTAATTATGAGCTTTTGCCAACTTTTTTGTAATTGCTTGATTGATAAGATTTCGTTTTCATTACTAAAGGCGGCTTTTGGTCGAATATGCCAATCTTCAGCTTCATTATGATGAATAGAAAATTATATAATTTGAATTCCTTATTGAAAAAAGATGGGCAAAGAAAGGTAATTTTATCTAAAGTAATTAGCGTTTTTTATAAAATAAAAGATAAGCCGAATTAGACTAAACCCAATTAAACATCAATGAAAAAAGAGCTTACAATAACATGATCAGGATCTATTCTACGGACTGAAGAGTCATCAAAGGAATACCAAGTTTGATCGTCGAAATTTTTCGCACAAGCGGTATAATGACCACCACCTAAACCACCATAATGATTCGATACAGCATATATATCATAAATCCATTTGCAATCATGGTTTTTCATAGTTGAACCAGGCAAATCACCTAGTACACAATGACTCAAATCTAATCCCCTAAAAACAAAAAATAAATACGATTTAGGATTAATTACTCTAAAGGGAACTGGATTAATTTATCAATTTTATCTCTCCTATAACCTTTGATCTTAAATCTCTTTAAATGAATCACCAAATAAGTCGGGAGGAACCAAATATCCATCTTTTTATAAGCTTGTTGATGTTTCTTACACTGGTTGCAATACCAAACGTCGTGAATTGATAATTGTTCGGCTTCGGTGAAATAATTGATGCATTGGTTCAAATCTAATCCTTTAGGCTTCATGATGTGAGTAGATTTCTCTTTCTGTGGACTAGAGATCATATCGTTTTCACTATCTGTTTGATGGATTATATCGATGTCTAATTCTGATTCTGTCTCTTTGATTATGGTTTCGAAATCTTTATATTTCAACTTCAAGTCAAAATCTATAGGATCTAAATTAGTTGAGCCTTTAAAATTGGGATTGAGAGGTGGAATAGCACTAAGATAGCCTCTATCGTTATCTGAAAAAATGAATTGATAAACTTCCGAATTCCAATCTAATAATAAATTGAGTGTCTTCATCTCGCCTTCACCATTAGTAAATTTCCAGTCTTTTTCTAAAGGAAATTCCTTCTTAATATATTCATAATAACGATAGTTATTATAATATTGATTAGTGGTGAATAGTCTCAATTGAAACCAATTAAACTTATTCTGCTCTTCTTCTGTTAAATTCTTTATCAATTCATCGAATGAAGATGGTAATTTGACTTTATAAAACTGAACAACTTTAGAATAAACTTCTTGGATCAAAGAATTGAAATTAAGTTCCTTACTTTTAGGAAATTGTAATAACGCAGGAACCCTCATGAAACTTCCATCTGTTCGGATATATAACCAAGCATTCCACATAGGTTCTGAGCTATCCTTCTCATAAGCTATTAAGGTTTCATCATTAGTAATCATATCCATAGTGTCTGAATCTTCATATTGTTTGATCACTTTACAGTCATCGATTTTGACAAATAAAAACTAAACAATAAAGATGGGAGCTACTTCATTAATAGATTCAGAAATAGTCGCCATATATGGTTTACATTTCTCCATCGTAAGAGTTTTCAAAACGCTAGCATTGACTTTTAAAACTTGATTATCTGATTTAACGACAATAAATGATCTCATCACTTTATCATTTTCAGGTAATGGCAACGAGAGATACATAAACGGATCGAATGTAATGGACACATTTTGACATTCCGGACACTCCAATCTCGATCTGAAAAGTCCCATAAACCAATCTACTATAACTGATGAATTACGTTTCAAATGAAAATCCCATCTCTCGTTCGCAACTATGAAATCATCTCTGCCATTTGAATCAGGCAAGTCAACATATGGTTTCTTCTGGATTCGATTAAGGTCTTCATGTAGGCCATCGAAAAGAAATCCGAGGAATTCTTGCGAATCATGTTGGTTATAACCGAGGAATTGCGGAGCATGTTTGCCTATTGTTGACTATAAAATAATGATGTAAGTGAGGGAGATACTTTGAACTGCCGAGGCGTATAAGAGGTGGAGGTTGGTTGCCATAAGGATTTAATTAGATCTGAAAACGCGATTGCAATAGCGCCTGCCATACCTAACGGATTATCTTGATTAATTTCTGATTTATAATCTCCATCTAAATAAAAAACACTTTTGAGGGATGGAAGATTTACTTAAGAAATACCTCACTAATTCTTCGGTTTGACAGAGACATTGTAGCGCAGAATTCATAAAACAAGTATTTCCAATATTATTCAACCCAATTTTACCCGGAATATACCGATCATCCGGTACATAATGACGAGATGATCTTCGAGGGACAGAATCAAATGCACTATCACCATCATCATCAAAGGTTTCAAATATGTTGTTCGTGATAGCAGTTCCGAGAGGTGCTTCTAGTTCGAAATTTCCAAAAGAGTCTTGCACTTCAACTAGCAAATGTATATCGATATAATCTGTGATGGTTTTTTCACTCAAGAATTGATCCATATCAAATAAGTTTAAATCTCCTATAGTTTCATCTTCGTCACTAGTGTTACATATCTTATCGAAATTGAGACTGGTTTTAGGCGCTTCGTCATACATACTATTGTCTTCTTCAGGAGGTGCAACGAAATCATTTTCCTCGGGTATCAATTTGAAAACTTGAACCTCTCTACTAATCTCGAACTCCTTCCGAATTTGCTCTTTCAACTCTTTAAACGTTTGATAACGCGAGGCAAAGAAGACACTATCTTCTTCGCCTAATCGAGCTTGTATTTTGGTATCTTTGGAATGGAATTTCAACTCCAAAACAGCGAGGTGGACATCTACCATAGTATCATATCTATTAGGTTGGTTCTTATTTTCCCTCTTCAATTCGAAATCAATCGAAGAGTCTAGCCTACAAATATGGTTCGAGTGAAATGAAGGAGTACTTGGATTGAAGAAATTGATATGCTTCCGGATTAACAAACATAAAATCAATATTTTCGCTCAAAGTGCGTTTTAATAAATACAGTTGAGGGTTAATTATAGTGACCAAATCTTCATTACTAATTTTCCGAGGCGAGGTTTGAACACTTCCATTTTCTACTCCAATTTGTTGGTTGATTAATTGCGATTGTACTTCAAATTCTTTGAAACTCTTAATTGATAATAAGTACATATCTTTAGAATGGTTTCCATCTTTGTTAAGTTCCTGGAATTGCTCGATTATATCTAGTAGCGTCGTTTCGACCATTTGCAAAAAAATTCTATCAGCTGACAAAATAAACTAACCTAAACCGAGACTGGTCAAAATTCATATATTTTTGAAACATTTGGATATATATTTTTTAATATTATTTCATGTCGGTTTTTGCTTCTCCATTTTTACATCCAAACTCTTTCCGAACCCTTGTTTGATCTAAAGATGACTAATCGCATTCATAAAATGCCAGAAATGCGCATTTAATTGGGCATAAAATATACAATGAAAACCATCTATGTTGACCACCATAAAATCCTTTAAATATGTGATCAATTTGAAATGTTGACATTTAGTAAAATTTTGCTTATCATTGATGCAAAAAACATGACCAACTCACGAAGATGGAAGGAAATTTTTGAAGAAAATAGAATATTTTGGTTGATAAAATAAATTCTTGAAGAAAATGTATCATTATGGTTGAAAAGTTTTAATAATTATGCAAAAAGCTATTTTGGTTGATAAAAATAAAAAATATCGGATCAAGTAAAAAATCTACCCATGGATGGGTAGATTTTTTACCTGTTGCAGGGGGTATAAAAAAATAAAAAACCTAACCCCTAAAAAATGACGCAAAGCTACTTCTTAAGTATCATACAACCACTCCTGACCCAGGACACCACAGAGGAGGTTATTCCCTTTCTAAAGAGCAAGGGATCTTAGTTTGTCCTGTGACTGGGACCCATACTGTGGTGCTATTTTATCAACCACTGAGTCGGCTAATAAAAATTAACCGAACTCAAAAGGAACAACTTATCTTAATTTATTAAACTTAATTATTAAAACTCACTGAGTTTTATTATTATTATTAACTAATTTAGAACCTAAGCGTATTAGCCAGAAGATGCCACAGAATTTGGAGCCCGACACAGTAAAGTTATTATTACAATATGAGCAAAAAACAGATATTGAACAAAAAGAGGAAAGATCAAAGAAACTCAGTCGTACAGCAATATATTGATAAGTACAACGTTGAAAATACCAGGAATATCAGACTCTCCACTTTTTGATGGAAAGAATTTAAAGAAGTTTCTAGAAGAGTGGAAAGACCTAGCAACTTTCAGTAACATGGGGGAGATTATGAAGATCAAATACATGCTACTTTATGTTCGATCTAACTTAAAGGACGTGATTCTTGAGATGGATGGATACAAGACCAATAATCTTGACCGGTTAAAAATTGAAATGGAAGAGGAATTTCCAGACTCGATACGGAAAACAACCATCAATGATTTACGAAAAGTTGATATGCGAGATGATTTAAAGGATTACATAAGACGTTTTGAAGCAGTAAGTAAAGAGCTTGAGAAAAAAGGCATGTTGTGTGAATACGAAAAAAAGTCATATTCTTTGGCAGGTTGAGCAAGAAAATGCAAGTAGACTTAGACCAAATCATAACTATCGATTCTTCATATGACGAGATAAAGAGACAAGCATCTGAAAAATTTTACACTAAAAAGTCATTTGTAAAGCTATTGGATGAGACAAAGTGGTATAAGAACACCGAAAACATTAAAGAAAACGAGATTGAGAAGCTTAGACATGATTTGGAACAACTGAAAATAAGACACAATACTCTTGCGGGCAAAAGAAAACAAGTATGTCTATGGTGCGACAGTGACTAACACAACAAGAACCAATGCCATGACTTAAATAATGCAATACAAGCAGGAAAAGTTGAATTTGATAGTCGTTGATTCATATGTAACCTAAATGGTAAAGCATACGAGACTAATGTTGGTAAAGGAGGTATAAAAAAGTTAGTGGAGAATAGTGGGAATGTGAGGTGCATTTCAGTTTCAAATGTTGATGAAGCCTTTGCATCCAATTCTACTCACATTAACTTTCTTTCAACTGAAAAAGATGATATTTTTAACGAGAATAAGTATTTTCATTCAGCTGATGTGTTTGAGAAAAGACAATTAAAAGAGACTAATTTTGGCGAGTACGATAGAAGAAAGACACTTAGAAACCATGAAAATGTCCAATGTAACATAATTGATAAACCAAAAGTTGAACAAAATAAATCGTATAAAATGAGAGCAAAAGTTCAAGATAAGTCTGATTTAGATAAGACTTCAGACAAAATATTAAAAAGCAAAGTTGAAATTAACCTCTGAGAGATTTTAGCTTATCGCCAATGCTAAGAAAAACGTTATTAGAGGATATTAGAGTCCGCAAAGTTAAAATGATGAGAAAATTGAGACGGTAAAAACCACTGTGAGAAATTATAAAAGTTATACCCTAGCAAGGCCAGAGTGCAAAGGATTAGTTGATCAAATGGAGGTGACATTGATTATAGATCAAGGGTCCGACATATTAGTGATACCTTTATTCACATTTCAAAAGATTAATTGTCCGATTGATACCGAAATGTCATGGGTGATGAATAACACAGATAATAGTTCAAACAAACTTATCGGTGTATTTAATAACTGTAAGGTGAGTATTGGAGGTGTAGAGGTTGGCATTCCTATATTCGTACAGAAAGAAGCAAGTTTTGAGATTTTTCTTGGTAGAAATTGGCAAAATATAGTTCGTTACGAGTCCAGAGAAGGCAAAAACTTTTCTGTAGAATGTAAATTTTTTAGCCCAGACGGAACAAAACAAGCAAAGTTTTATGGTGTCACACCTAATCATGTAAGAAATAAGTTTACAGTGCGCAACAACAATGTCAAATCTAATAGAATGATATTATTGGATGATGGAGAGCAATTTTTAGGAGCATTTGACATTCCGTACAGTGTAAATGTCATGAAGACTAAGTACAAGCCAGTAAAAAGAAAGTGCAACCAGTTGCCGTAGCATTGCCAAATGATTCTATAAAACTGATTCAGATTAATCACAAAAAGCACGACCAAATGTCTATGATCAACTTTGAAGCGATACCTAAAAGACTAACTGATGATAGAGTTCACATGATAAAATTTGGACAAAACTTGACAAATGAGGAAACTACGTTGTTTCTAGATATGTTAAAGCGAAATGACATAGCGTTTTCATTTAATGAAGATGAAAGAGGATTATTAAATTCGACAGTTGAAGATAGCCATTACATTGATACAATAGACCATACGCCATGGAAACATAAAATGTTGAGGTTTTCCTATAAAGAATTGCAGGATATCACTAAGCTATTAAAGGATAAATTACAATCAGGAGTACTTGAATATTCGAAGGCGCCATATGCAAACAAATGGTTTGTTGTAATGAAAAAAAATGGTGGGATACGCTTTATTCAAGACCTACAACCATTAAATGCAGTTACCATTAGAGATTTAGGGCCGATTCCCAACATTGATACGTTCACGGAGTCATTTTCGGGATGTCCAATTTATTCTCTTTTTGAACTCTTTAGTGGGTATGATCAGATACATTGAAGAGATATGACTTCTATGCAGACACTAATAGTATTAGTTAGGATGACAAGAATGTGTCAAGGTGCAACGAACTCAGTCTCAACTTTTCAGCGCATCATGAACCGAATATTAAGTGAATACATACCTGACTATGTATCAGTCTTTGTTGATGATATTGGGGTCAAAGGAAAAGATATTGATGGAGAAAGAAGCATAAAAGGAGTGCGGAACTATGTATTGGATCACATATCTAAATATGAATTAATTTTACAGAGTATAGCAAAAGCAGGTTTAACTATTAGTGCAGTTAAAAGTGTTTTCGGAGTTGACAGACTAAAGATTTTAGGTCATATCTGTAGGCCTGAAGGAAGGGAGTCAGATGGTGATAAAGTAAACAAGATAGTATAATGGCCAGAACAACTAAAAAACATAACCGAAGTACTAAGTTTTTTCAACATGGCAGGATATTACAGATGTTGGATAAAAAATTATTCATTACTTATGGAACCATTATACAAATTAACTATGAAAAATGTACCTTTTATATGGACAGATAAACATACACATGCTATACAATTAGCAAAAAAAGCTTTAAGTAGTGTACCATTCATAGAAAAACCTATATTCGATAATCCTGATATACCCTTTATTGTTGCAATTGATAGTTCATTAATTGGAGTTGGAGCGTTCTCATGCAGCAAATAGATTATAAAAGATTAGTTATTAGATTTAAAAGCTTATTAATGTGAGAGAGAGCGCAAATACGCAAGCCTCAAACGTGAGTGTCTTGGAATTTTCAAGTCATTTAAGAAGCTAAGACATTATATTAATGGTGTAAAGTTCCTATTAGAAATGGATGCCAAACCACTGATATCTATATTTAACAAATTGGAATTACCAGACTCTNATACGCAAGCCTCAAACGTGAGTGTCTTGGAATTTTCAAGTCATTTAAGAAGCTAAGACATTATATTAATGGTGTAAAGTTCCTATTAGAAATGGATGCCAAACCACTGATATCTATATTTAACAAATTGGAATTACCAGACTCTGCAATGAGTAAGTGGATTGCGTACATAAAATTGTATGATTTTGATGTAAGACATGCCTCTGGTAAATTCCATGTTGTTCCTGATGNGTGGATTGCGTACATAAAATTGTATGATTTTGATGTAAGACATGCCTCTGGTAAATTCCATGTTGTTCCTGATGCATTATCTAGAAGACCAAACTTATTTGAAGACGAACCAGGTTCTGATGTAGAAGACCATATTGAAGTTTACATTAACAATCTAAAAATATTAGATAATTATAGTCCAAAACATAAAGATATTTTGAATATTTGACTTCTTTAACAAAAAAAGATGGTATTAGTGAACACCAGCACAATAAGATCAAAAAAGACAGTAGAGACTATATTATTAAGGATAATATACTTTTTAAGAGAAGTAAACCAAACTCTATTTTGAGAAGAGTAGTTGATAATAAGGAAGAACAGGTCAAACTTATACAAGAAGCACATCAAAGTTTAGTGGGAGGTCATCGAGGAGGAATGGCTACACTTAACAAACTAAAATCCTTATATTATTGGGTAACTTTAAAGGAAGATGTCGATAAATTTGTAAATTGTTGCAAAGAAGCCAATACATGAGCACAATTAGATTTAAGGAACCTCTGCATCCAGTTTTACAAGTCTGATTATTTAGGAGAGTAGGAGTTGTGATAGTTCATATGCCAGGACATAAATTTCGTTATTTAGTATTAGCAAGAGAAGAATTAAGTGGTTGAGTTGAGGGAAGAGCATTAGTGAGCAACAAAACCGAAAATTTAATTAACTTTTTATTCCAGGATATTATCTGTAGGTTCGGATGTATAACCTCATTTGTATGCGATAGGGGAGAGCTAAACACAAANCCAATACATGAGCACAATTAGATTTAAGGAACCTCTGCATCCAGTTTTACAAGTCTGATTATTTAGGAGAGTAAGAGTTGTTATAGTTCATATGCCAGGACATAAATTTCGTTATTTAGTATTAGCAAGAGAATTAAGTGGTTGAGTTGAGGGAAGAGCATTAGTGAGCAACAAAACCGAAAATTTAATTAACTTCTTATTCCAGGATATTATCTGTAGGTTCGGATGTATAACCTCATTTTTATGCGATAAGGGAGAGCTAAATACAAAGGAAGCCAAAGCATTTGCAGAAAGACTAAACATAAAGTTAAATGTTACGAGTGCATTTCATCCGCAATCAAATGCTAAATGTCTTTCTCCTGTACGTTTGTATCAGTTGCGATAAAGTAAAGTTAGTCAAAATACGCCAGCATCATGATACAAACACTTGCATGCAGCTTTATGGGCAGACAGGATGACGGTAAAAAGAACTACTTGTATGACACCATTTCAAGTTCTTTACGGCTATGAAGCTATATATCCTTATGAATTTGACTTAAAAAGGTATAGAACACTTAATAATTGAATTTCGTATGGTACAAGGTAACTTCTAAGTAACTAATGGAGATTAGAGCAACTTTTGAATCTGCACAGCTTAAGACAGGAGGCAGCAGATGGTATAACTAACTCTAGATTAAAGAACAAGCTTTACTTCGATGAGAACAAACGTTTGCGTAAACATAAGTTGAGTATCGGAGATTGTGTTTTTGTATTCGATCCTATGAATACTAAAAACATGTCAAGAGATTCCAAATTCAATTCAAAATGGATAGGAGCATATCTTATTCGAGATTGCCTTTCTAATGGTTCTTATTTGCTTTCAGAGTTGGATGNTTCAAAATGGATAGGAGCATATCTTATTCGAGATTGCCTTTCTAATGGTTCTTATTTGCTTTCAGAGTTGGATGGTACGCCTTTATGTAATTCCTATGCTGGGAAACAATAATGCCCTCAAGACCATGATATTAAGTCTTGGAATCGGGTTAAAAATATTGAGAATAGATTAGGTGAGTTTGGCGTAGAAAGAATGAAATAAGGTTATGAGAGGCTTTTATAGAAGCTTTAAAGGACATTCATTATGATTTACAATAAAGTTTATTGATAAAGATATATTGACATTTTAATTTTTGAGGGGTACTGGACAATAACTGAACTATATAACCCTTCATTTTCTTCTGTGTTGATTTAGTATATAAAGATTATCGAAATTGGTATAGCATTAAATTAAGGATATAATTTCACAATTAGTATAAAAATAGCATATGTTTATAGCGGTTAATGCTCATTCTCATCCTTTAGGTATGTTGTAACACATTTACTCATTATATTTATTTTATTGTCTCTGACTTTGGTTTCAAGAATTCGGGATTACGTCCTACAATCAAATTTTAGTGTAGCAAATGAAGAATTACTGCGCACACTTCAGTTGTGATAAAAATTTATATGCTATATTTTTCAAGAAAATGATAAAGCTTTTCAGATAAAATTCTGATTAATTGTCCATGTTTTTAAATAAATCTCAAATTGAGTAACAAAAAATAAAGTGTAACAAAATAAGCTTGTTTATTTTCGTTCACCTATTTTACTTATTAAATAATTGGTTGATTAAAAATTTGGTTGAATTAAGCAAAAAGGGAATAAAGTGCCATATTAAAAAACTGCATTTTTGAGAAAAATGTTATTAATAAAGTTTAATTAAAAGCCATAAGCCATATTTTCGGATTGAGGCGGTTTAGGTAGTCCATTTGTAAATGAGGGACTATCCATAGGTTCTTCTACATCTTCAACAAATTGAGGTTCTCCGTCAAACTGTGGATCTTGACCGAATTGGAGTTCTCCAAATTGAGGTTCTCCGAGTTGGAATCCATTTGATTCCGGTTGTGGTTCTTCAACTTGGGGGACAGACTGATGAGGCATTGAAGGTTGAGTATTGTAAGACCCTTGGGATTCAGACTGAGAACCCTGTTCTTGAGGAGTAGCTGGAACTATGGGTATAATAGGGTCTTCAGGTTGAGTATTATAAGTTCCTTCATTTTGTGGGGTTGGAGTAGGTATAAGTGGGGTAGGGATTGGAGTTGGTACTTCAGGCTTGACGTTATAAGTTTCTTCCTCTTTAGCAGGCACAGCTGGGATTTCCGGAGTTTTAGCTTCTACAGGCGCTACTGGAATTTCAACTTCAGGGGTAGGAATGGAGGGCATTGGTTTCACATTGTAAGTTCCTTCATCCTTAGCAGGCGTTGGTAAGTCAGGCTTAACGTTATTGCTACCAACATCGTTGGCTGGAGGACTTGGTGGCATTTGTGGGTAAGGAGGGAAGAAGAATTGTGGAGGAATAAGCATGTTGTATGGTGTTTGGTCATCTTCATATACAACTGATTTCTTTTTCTTCTTTACAAAGATCGATTCATCGTCTTCCGTTTTTTGATTCTCAGGATTTGGCGAAGGAGAAGGCATTACCACTGTTAAGTTGATTGGACTTTGAGGTATTATGGTGGTTTTAGGTTCTTCTGGGGCCTTTAAAGTAGTGTATTTCTTTACTGGGGTCGGCTTTTTAGTACTTAAAGTGGTGTAACTTGGCTTTTTAGTACTTAAAGTGATGTAACTTGGCTTCTTTATACTTGGTTTGGTTACAGGCTTAGGTGTTTTTGGTTGAAAAGAATTGGTTGTCTTTCCGGTATGGTTTTCTTCATTAGCATTTCTGGTTTTGGTGGTCTTGTTCTTGTTATTAACTTCTTTGTCTTTCACTTTGTTACTTTCGAAAGTAGAATTACTGTTCTTGTTACCATTCTTTATATTAGCACCCGAGCTCGCTAAGGCTGAAGCTGCTGCAGTGGAATTGCTTGCTGATGCAGAATGCTCTAAAGCAGGAGTTCCAACTTCGGTATCTTTCACTTCGTTTCTTTCAGTTACTTCTCCTTTAGACTTTCTATAACTTGGATCGGAGACTTCTACTAGTTCGTTTGCATTTCCTTTGTTGGCTTCCAATACTCGGTCTTTAGTTATTGCCTTCTTGTTGCTCTCTTTGGTTGGTTTTGCTGTGGTTTTGATGTCTCTTGATAATGAGTTGACTTTTGTGCTGGCGCCTTTGATAGGTGGATTACGGTTGATGTTGCTGTCTTTGGACTTCTCAGAGTCTTTAGCATTCTTGTTGCTCTCTTTCTTGGTAGCTTCGGTAGATGGTTTCCCAGCCTTTGTTTGCTTAAAGATCCTTGAGGTGATTTTCTTCTTTTCTTTAGCTTTAGGACTCTTGGATGCCCTTTTGGAAGCATGATCTTTGCCAGCCTTTTTGGAAGGAAGTTCTTTAGCATTCTTGTTGCTATCTTTCAAGGCACTTTTGCTTGAAGTAGCAGATTTTCTACTCTTTGTTTCTTTCATCAATCTTTTGCTAGCATTGGAAGGAGAAACTTCTTGGTTCATAAGCTTGGTTTTAGGTATGGAACCAGCGTCTATAGACATTAAAGATGTTATTAATATGATAAGCTTCATGATGTATGTATTAATTCCTTCTGAGTTTTGAGACGCAGCTTTTATACAAGGGAGGGATTTCATCAATTGTTTTGCATAAATTCATGCGCTTGTTTATTTTCTATTTCCTTGAGTGCTAATTGCCAAGGGAATCCTAGCTTTCTTGAGTTATTGGGTGGCTCTATTGATAAGGTTCATTTTCAAACATTTGCTAGTTTTTATTTTACTATTGCAAAAAGCAGCGTAAAAACAGGCATGCATGAATGGGATAAAATACTAACATGACAAAAAATTTTCGAAAGATGTTTCTATTCTTTTTGAAAAATAAATTTAAAGATAATTTTTATTTTATGTATAAATGAAAACAGTATAAGGAGTAAGATTAAATAGGTAGTCCTAAGCCATATATAAGTACTCCTAAATAATCACATTCTAACTATCTGACTCTAACTTTCAATATTTTAGTCCATATTTTGATTAATAAAACATGATTTATGATTTTATTGCTTTCAATTCCTTATAGACTTCACTCACCTTTATCGAATAAGAACAATAGCAAGCCATAAGACCATTATTTTTTTGATAAATTTTGGCCTAGCTTCTCTTTCATTTTTTCACACCAATTTAATTCAATTCTATTTATAAGACAGAGAATTAACTGGAGAAATATCAAAACAAATCCAATAAACTTTAAGAAAAACTGTTTTAAATTATAAATATTTTCTTGTATAAAATTGTTTTTTCTTTATGTTTATAATCCAATTCATTTTTTGCAAAAGTTCTATTTGTAATTATAACCAAGGCTTCAAAAATATGGGACAAAATTTTTGAAGCCTTGGTTATAATTCTTTCATATTAATGCATCATAGTGAAAATAGTATGAGGAAGCAACTAAAATGGCAAGAAATATAACTAACAGATATTTTATAGATAGTAAATACTTAAATTTATTTACTATTTTATGCATTCAAGAAACTAAAATTCCTCGACTAATTAGAATTGAATTATGTAAGAAAATTTTGTCCCATATTATGCCATATGTTTAATATCTATGTTATATTTATTGCAAAATTGATTCTCTAATATGGCACAAAATTTTTGAAGCCTCGGTTATAATTCTTTCATATGGCACAAAATTTTTGAAGCCTCGGTTATAATTCTAGAATATTAATGCATCACAGTGAAAATAGGTTGAGGAAGCAACTAAAATGGCAAGAATTATAACTAACAGATATTTTATGGATAGTAAATTTGATAAATACATAAATTTATTTTCATTCTTACTATCCATAAAATATCTCTTAGCTATATTTCTTGTCATTTTAGTTGCTTCATCAACCTATTTTCACTATGATGCATTAATATTCTAGAATTATAGTGAAAATAGGTTGAGGAAGCAACTAAAATGGCAAGAAATATTCTATGGATAGTAAAGTTGATAAATACATAAATTTATTTTCATTCTTACTATTTTATTCATTCAAGAAA
>NIPM01001774.1:0-17149 GCA_002738285.1 Holacanthella duospinosa
CTTTCGATTTTCTATTGCCAATGTCCATATCTGCAGTAATTCAGAATTGGTTACTTTGAATAAATACTAACCTTACATCGAGGTACTTCCAATACTGCCGGTGGTAACTCATCCCAATTAAACCTTGAGTTGTTAGCAAAGATGAATGTATCAGGAAAGTGACTTTGTTGTTATTCCCTTTCTTCAAGCTCAACTTTCTGTCTGTGAGTTGGGATATATTCACTTTCACAGTTTTTGTTAGAATAATGTTATCAGAAGTAGTTGTAGTAAAACGGGCATAATAAATCTATTCGAAAAAAAATAACAAATATTAATGAAATTGTATTAATCCACCAATATGGCTATTTTTCGATAATATTTTGAAGAAATTATTGAAATGCTTTTGTGCTATAATCTGGACCTTCAAACATAACTTTAATACGAGAGATACTAGTTATATGCGCAGTGGAGTATTCATCGTTCTAAAAAATCACTATCAATACATGTATTTTACAGAACATCCCTTCATGCATCCGACAACAATTTTATCATACACAGTGAACACCATCAACCGAACTCACTATGCACCTTTGAAATACATTCATCAAGTACTAAATTGAAAAATCGGACAATCCTTTTTCTCCAAAACAAGGCAGGTAAATCCTAGTCCAAAAATGAGATTTTGTGAGAAAAATGGTTCTTCGTAGATTTTTAAGCAATCTTAATTGCTCGTGTATATAAGTTAAACCTAGAGTTGAAATCTTAAGATCATATTTTTTAGTTTATGTGACAAGGGATTCTTAGAAAATCCCTTGCACTCCAAGTTCTTTAACTTTTGTTTTTTCTCAGGACCTCGTGACCAACTGGGTTCAAGTCCCATTTGGTACACTCGGGGATTGGTCCTTCCCTTTTGTTCTTGTAAAGAGTTAGGAAGTGGCAGTCATTACTTAAGGGATTTCCATCTCAAAAATCGCCCAGTCTAAAATAAGCAGACTCAACGAAGAAGTTTCACAAAAACTTTGTAACTTCTAATTTCTAAATTTTCAATAAATAATTTCACTTTCTATAACAGATTTCAACAGCAAAATTTTTTGGATGATTACATCTTCACTAAACAAATTGAATACAACTTTCACACCTGCCACGGAACTGACACTCATTATCGTTGACAGCATTTTCAAAGCCTTTCAAGCTAAACTTTTGGTTAGCCACACTCATCTGTGTACCACTTTTGTTGTTATCTTTATCTCTTTTGTTTGCATTTCCCAAAATTTTGGACAGCAATGTAGTTCTTCTTGTGAGTAATGTTTTTGAACAAGAATTGTGCTGGTAGCAATGATTGGCTGAAATCAAATGGTATCAAATATACAATTGGTACTATGATCTTAAAGAGTTTCGTTTTCATTAACTTCTATCGTGGGATTCTAACTTCCAATTTGACTTTACCGATGCAAGTGAATAAGCTCAAATACATTAATGACGCGGTTGCTAAGGGATAACAAAATTGGGTGCCTGTTGTCAACCTAAGGTTTATGAATTTCTACTACTCTAACACGGTAAATATACCAAAAAATTATATCAAGTCTCCGAAGCTAACAAGATACTCATGAATACTGTCGCAAAATCTCGTCATTTATTGCAGCTTTAAATGTGCCGCTAGCGCATGGAAATAAATAACAAAACAAGGTTAGAGTACGAGCAGATTGTGACCAATCTTGACGTTTCCTTAGATTACAACTATTTCATTGAGAAAACTTGATGAAATGTAACAAAACCATAGTTGTTGGAGAACCGCACGAATTGTATGAGATGCTTGAAGCTATCCGAAAATTTGGTAGAGTAGATTCATTTTACTTTGGTGTAGACTACTAGCTCTCAATACATCTAGCATTGGTATTCTGTGACATGAAGTGAGGTAGGCTGAATATTTAACAATGGATTTCAGTCAATTTTATATTCGGGCATTTACCACTATCTCGATGAAAATTTGATGACTACGTCTAAAAATTTGAATGTGCCGGAGTCATCTCAGCAGTCTACAACTGTAAATTTGTTGTTTCATTGTGCATGTATTGTGTGTGATTCTATGGTATTTTACTTTAGTCTTTGAGTTGTTACTTTATAAGAGCCGACAATGGATACAAGTATAATTATTAACTCACCTAATGCAGGAAATATAAGTTAACAATAATCTCCTGAAATCTGAGTTCCCATCAAGATTTGTAAATAATCAATTATTTACCAGTACAAATTGCCTTCACAATTCTCATCAAAGTTTTCAAAAAAATTCCTTAGTCAAATTTTTTCCGTCCATGAGATGCGTTTTTCAAAGTTGCAACTGTGAAGTCGCTTTATTACTTAAATTCTCAGCTGTGATAAAATTTTTATACCATAAATACCATAATACCATAATATTTTATAAGTATACCAGCATTATCAACGTGACACGGTCTGGAACGTTTCTGGTGTGTAATACTCATAGTTTTAGATGTAAATTTACACTTTACAACAACTATCTGTCTACGAACGAACACGATATAATCATGACGAAAATTTTACCCAAAATTTAATTTTTTATTCATAATAGGTGTACAAAAATTCACGATGATGGCTTTATGGTAAAAACGAGTTTGAAAAATAGGAAACATGAGTATGCTTGTTATTTTGTCATTTGGGACTAGAATAAATTTGAGATATTGTTCACTTTCGTTACCGAAAATGGTAAAACTTATTAGTAAAACAATAAATTCGTGTTAAAAGTTTGAACGTCATTCTTTGCACGCAGTATTTTGTAATTCTCTGGATAGATTGGTAAAAATACAGGCTGAGGTTGTATCTAGTTGACTCATCGACGGATTTTAAAATTGTAGCACTTTTGCCAACTCATACTGTCTTGCAATCTATATCGTCAAAGATACCTATGCTAACAACAAGTAAGAATATCTAGTTGCCATATTTTTTGGAATAAGATGTCTGGTAGATACCTAATTTCCTAAGAGTAGCATAATCTGCCTATCAGACAGATTAATGCATGAAATGAATAACAGGTTTTAATACATTAATGAATATATTTTGAATGAAATTTGACTTTGACTGTTAAAATTTGATTTTTGTCTTAAGATTACAAGAATTTTCAGAATTTATAAGTGAATACATTTAGATTCGGAATAACGACTATCCAGTTTTAGATCGGATTCCAACTTGACGAAATTGGATTTCAAAATTGTCATTTTATTTCTGTGGAACATGTATCACACACATTTACAGGTACTACCACAATTGTTATCAGGTTAGTAGCTTACTTTTCGACAGAAAAAATACGACTATATAGCGCAACTTATACTAAACTTGAAATTGGTTTTATTTTTTGTAAGCAAATTATTCAATTACCCTAAAATCTCGCCTATAGGTCGCTCTCTCGTATAGGTCACTCTCTCAGATAGGTCGCAGGATTTAAAGTGCAAAATCTGAAACACAGATAGGTCGCTCTCGCGTATAGGTCGCAATTTCGCAGCTGAGTTTTAGGAGGGAACTTTTCAAATGTGGAATATAAAATCAGTGTAAGTAATTGTTTAATCGAAGCAATTGGAGACGAAGACAGTAGCACTGAACAGAATTTAGTTGAAGAAATGCAGAATTTAGACGTAGATGACGATTCAGAAGAATTTAATGGAGATGAGTTCGATGGGTTTTAAAGTGACCTAATAGAATAAATTTAATGAATTTGTCACTTTAGATAGTGAATGAGTTTATTTGACATTTGCTCATGGCATAGTCAATTTAAATGTGTTTGGTAAGTGATTGTTTGTTGAGTTATAGTTAAAGAATATGATTAAAAAAATTATTAGATTAAAAAAAAATTATTTGATTAAAAAATAAGAAAATAAAATTTTTGATTAAAATTAATTCAAAACTGTTATTTCTTACTGGTTCTTGAATTGTTGTGAGAGGCATTCTGATATAAAGATGTATGTGTTTTTCATGCTTGTTANTATTTCTTACTGGTTCTTGAATTGTTGTGAGAGGCATTCTGATATAAAGATGTATGTGTTTTTCATGCTTGTTACTTTGTCATTTGGGATTAGAATAAATTTGAGATATTGTTGACTTTCGTTACCGAAAGTGGTAAAAACTTATTAGTAAAACAATCAATTCGTGTCAAAAGTTTAAACTTCATTCTTTGCACGCAGTATTTTGTAATTCTCTGGATAGATTGGTAAAAATACAGGCTGAGGTTGTATCTAGTTGACTCATCGACGGTTTTCAAAATTGTAGCACTTTTGCCAACTCATAGTGTCTTGCAACCTATATCGTCGAAGAGACCAATGCTAAAAAGAAGTAAGAATATCTAGTTGCCATATTTTTTGGAACAAGATGTCTGGTAGATACCTAATTTCCTAAGAGTAGCATAATCTGCCTATCAAACAGATTAAATATATCGATAGTAAGTAGACATAGTTGCTGTAATCGGGACCAGTTACACTATAATAAATTTCACTTTTATGTAATCTCGACAAAGATGGACAGGATTATTTAGTTATCCCCACTACTACTTTCAGTAAGTTTACAGGTTAATGCATGAAATGAATAACAGCTTTTAATACATTAATGAATATATTGTTACGGTTTGCTTCCCTGTTGACCTTTTTTGGTCAACAATGAACCGCAATGAAAACTCAAATTATTGTTCTTAGAGCTACTGAGCTCTAAGAACAAATAAACTAAACAAACCTAAAACAAAAACAAACAACACAAGTTAATTTTCGCTTTAGATGAAATAAAGCCAGGCTTTATTTCAACAAACCCACACAAACAAACAACAATACACAATAAACAAACACATTACTCTCACGTAGAGACAACACAACTAGTCCGCACAGAAGGACAAGCTAAACAATAATGACAAATAAAAACTATTTTCTACAATAAACAATTGTATAAAAATATAAGAAAACACAAAAACAAATAAACTTATTCTTAGCTTTTCTCTCAACAGGAGAGAATAATAATAACTAATAACTAATAACTAAACAAAGGAAAATTATAACACATACATAAATAATACTAATTATTATGCACTGTGTCAGCATCCTCTTCCTTCTTGAGGGATTGTCCTCAATCTTGGCCGAAGAAAGCGAACTTCCACCCGTTGAGGTGAACCGACGGTACTGCTGGTGGAAAGGGGGGGGGGGGAGTCTGCTCGTTGAGCCCTTCCTTACCCAATGGTACCAAATCCAAACGTCGTCACTTTCCGCTCAGCTCCAAACGCTCCACTCAGCTCCACACCAGGACAATCGTCTCCACCTGCAACATAAAATAAAAAAATTAGAACTTATTCTACAAAAAAAAAACTAAAACGATGGAAACTTTTTCACATAAATTCCGGAACTAATCCTATAGGAAATAGGAACCCATCCTCTGTATTATCTAATTTACCAGAATCCACATAGAATCTGAAGACCAACCAAAGCGACGTGGAGCCTTCCGAGTTCGTCCAGAGCGTCTGATGGGAACTTCTTCCACTTCGCTCACTGGAATACAACTGTCCACTTTGCCAGACACACCCTGATCCTGCAATAACCCTCGGTCTTCACTGGAAGTTTTCGGAAATGTCACTCGTCTCCCAAACGAGGACCTTGCAGACGACAAACGCTGCATCTGAGTAACTTTTTGTCTGGAGTCAGACTTCTCTGAAGTCTTCGAGCTCACACGCTTGCTAGACTAACCAGTAGCACTAACTGTCACGTGCCTACTGGACCGACCAGCAGAGTACGGACTAGTTACTTTCCGCAATCTTTCAACTGATGAAGAACTCGGTCTCGGCTTTCTATGCCTCCCATGAGACAAACTCCATGAGGGGGCATCCGTGCCACTCTTAAACTCACTATGGAGAGGGACTAAGTCGTTAACATGTACGACTACATGTCTCCTCATTTTTTCATCCTATAATCCACGGGCTCTATTTGCCCTATCACCTCAAAAGGACCAAATTTTTGTGGGAAAAAAGCCTGAGTGAGACCAACCTTTCTCACTGGCACAATTCTGAGAACTTTGTCTCCAACGTAAAACTTTGTTGAGACCCTTTTCTTATCGAATCGACTTTACCATTTCTCAGGAACCCTACGTGAGTTTCTCTGAGCCGTGAATCTAGCTACGTCCAGACCTCTTGGAAATTGCCTCTCAATTTCTTGACTCGAACCCAATGGAAACTCTAAGTCTATTGGAAGCCTAGGTTCTCGTCCATACACTAAGTGAAACTGAGTGAACTCAGTGGATTCAATCCTAGTCGCATTATACGCGAATGTCGCCGCTGCCAAGCATTCGTTCCAATCTTTCTGGTCTGCCCTTGTAAATTCGGCAGCCATTTTTTAATAGTTTGATTGCACCTGTCAGTAATTCCATTACTCTGAGGGTGATAAGGTGCCGTAAAGCGCAATTTATACAGTGATCTCTCACTCGCAGCTTTCACAAGCTTTGAAGTGAATTTACGACCTTGGTCAATCACAAACTCTTTAGGTACTGAGTGTCGTAACAGGATCTAATCTCGTATTGCGTCCACAACACTCAGCCGTCGCTGACTGTACCGCTAGTGACTTAATATAGCGACTAAAGTGATCTACAAAGATCAAGGCATACTTATTGCCACCTTTCTCGGACTCGACAAACGGACCGATAAAGTCTATACCAACTCTCTGGTAGGGAGCCTATACCTCCTCAAAGTCTTACATTAGACCTTGACCAGGAGTCCTGCGAACTCTATGGATTTGACATACAGAGCATCCGAGGACAAACATTCGAGTGTCTATGTAGATTCCCTTTGAGTAAAATCTAGATTTTACTGTAATCCATGTTCTGGTCATTCTTAAATGACCGCCCAACTCATTGGCATCGATAGACGTAAGGACTTCTTTCCTTAGTCCCTTAGGGAGAACTAATCTCCAAGCCCTATCTTTGGGCTCATAAGATGCGAAGTGTAAAATTCCATCTTGGACACTGTAGTCCTCTATGTGTGGGACAGGCGCTCTAAGCTCAGTCTCTTCACCTGAGGAGCGACCTTCGGCTTCCTCAATAAACATTAAAATTTTTCCAACCAATGGATCCTCTAACTGTGCAAACGACCTCCTGGCAAGTCGCCCATGCGGGTCTTTCACTGAAAACAACCATTTCAGTGCACTGTGACCCGTGAGCACATTGTAGTGTAACCCATACACATATGGTCTAAATTTTTGAACCGCATACACCACAGCGAGGCACTCCTGCTCACTTGCTGTGTACCGTTTCTCTTCATCAGTCATTGATCTACTTGCGTAGGCAATGACTCGTGGTTGTCCGTCTTGTACCTGTACAAGCGTGGCTCCTAAGCCATAACCACTACTGTCGCAGTGAATCTCAGTCTCAGCGTTTTCCATAGGATAGGCTAGTATTGGGCTCGTAACTAATGCGAAATTCAGCTTATCGAACACTGTCTGCTGGGACTCACCCCAGACGAATGGTTGCTCTTTTCTCAACAACAAATTGAGTGGCATAGCAATCTTGCCAAAATATTTGACAAAACGTCTGTAATAACCACATAGGTTAACAAATAATCTGATGTGAGTATGAGTGGTGGGAGTAGGGAATTTAGTCACTGCAGCGAATTTTCCCTGGTCGACTTCGACTCCCTCACTCGAGATCACATGACCAAGATACTCAATCTTATCTGCCCCAAAACGACACTTACTCGTTTTTAGGGTTACGGACGCACCCCTAAGGCACTGCAGAATAGCTCTTAGCCTCTGCTGATGCTCTTCAATATCGTTAGCGAATACGATGAGGTCATCCAGGTATACAAATACCATGGCCCACTTAAGACTTGGCAACACCGCATCAATTAAGTACTGAAAACTTGACGGTGCGTTACATAAACCCATCGCCAGTCTACAAAATTGGTAAAGACCATCAGGCGTGACAAACGCGGTCTTCTCCTGATCCCTCTCATCAACTTCTATCTTATAGAAGCCTGAAATAAGATCTAGCACTGTGAAGTACTTAGCTCCACCTAATCGATCGAGAGCGTCTTCCATTTTTAAAAGCGGGTACGCATTTTTTTTAGTCACCGAGTTGAGCTTCCGGTAGTCGATCCATAATCGAAAACCTACGTTCCTTTTCGGTACCAAGACAACAGGCGCACCCCATGGAGATATCGACTCCTCGACTATCCCTGGTTCCAGGAGCCCCTCTACTTTTTCTTTTATCCTACCACGCTCTACAAAATACGCACGGTAAGGATGGAGACTTATCGGTAGATTTTTTCCCGTATCGATTTTGTGCTTAAACAGATTGGTCTTACCAACCATAGCTTCCTCAGTTACGAAAACTTCAGAAAATTCATCTACTACTTTGAGAATATCTTTCTTCTCACTGAGAGTCAGATTTTCACCAAGTTTTACTCCAAACCTGAGCTTGGGCTCTTCGACAGAATGACTTATATCAAGTCTAGAAGTCGAGCTACACTCACTGAAGAGTAAAACTTCAGCTCCTACACAACACAAATCCACCGTAGCCAAGGTCGTATTCTTTGCCAGTGTTATCGGCACACAGCCAAAGTTTGTGACCCATACTTCAGTTTCATGATCAACCATGACAGCGAAAACGAACGGCTGCATTAAGTTATCAGATAACTGCAACTCCCGGTTTGGACACAAAATCACAGAACCGCTTTAGATTTCAGGTGTTTTCACCTTAACTCTCATCGCAACCTTCGGAGGTATACAAATAGTGTCAACTAATGAGCACTTGTAAATTTTATTCTCGTTCTGCCAATCGCATACATAGTCAATCGGTAGAATCTCATTTGAATCACTTAGATTCCCTGAGTTTGGGGCTTTTTCACCTTGGCCGTTACTTAAACTGCACCTCGGCGATCCCTTCCGCTCATTTCCAGGCACCGTCTCAACTATACTTAACGCTGAGGGGCACTTTGTCCAGTCTGTCCCTAACAAAAAAGGCTCTGGCAATTTGAGCATCAAATAGAAACCCCACAATGACTTTTTACCACTATATGTGAATACTAACTCCACATACTCTGTGAGTGTCGTCCTCCCTGACGCTGTTCTTACGCACAGCGGAGCTACTGTGTAGTTCTTGTGTACATAACTTCCAACTGTTTGTAAAAACTCGGGACTAATAACCAAAATATTACACGCTTTGTCAACTCTCACAGCGTATGAGAATTTGCCAAACACAAGGTTTGTCATAACCTTGGGGCCTATACGCCTTTGTCGAAACGAAATCGACAAGCGCTCTCCCTCAACACTTGCGAGTTTCTCTTCCTGGCGAGTTGGCTTAAAGTATTTAGCTCTACTTCTCTCAGGATTAGGCCTTTTGTTCTTCGTACTAGACGCTAGTACTAAACAAGAAGGCTTAGTCTCAATAGTAACTTTATTACTCGAGTTATGACTAGAACGAATCTTTGAGACTAGTTTTGGGGAAATTTCACATTTTTTGGCGTTCCCCATGCCCGCCTCATTCGCTTTTTGAAGACAGATTTTGTTTTGTAGTGTCCACAGACACTCCATACACTTTGGAAGAGTGTGGTTCCTCCTTGACAGTGTTTTGGGGACCAATCCTGAATCATGTGACCTGACTCACGGCACATATAACATTTCCCCCGGAATTCCAGCGAATTCCAGCGAATCCCGCGGTCTCTGCTCTTGTTTCCTCCCTGAGCTACTTGTGCTCGGAGGGAATTTTTGAAATGGTTGGCCAGACCGGTTTTGGCCTTCTCTCCCCGGCCTCATAAAAGGCGTCTTGGGAGCCTCTTGCCCCTCCGGCTTCTCCATCTTCCTCAATTTGTGCAAAAACTCATTTGCACTTTTCGGCTCAGAATGATACATAATGTTTCTGAGTGATATAGGTAGACCCTTGATCAATTTGTCTACCTGTTTTGAGTCTGACATTTCGGGATCCATAACCCCGAAAAAGCTCATCTTTTTGGAAACATATATCCAGCGGATATACAGTCCACGAAGCGAATTGCACTCGCAGACTTTTTCGCCTCCTTACGAACCGACTCAGGATCGTAAAAGGCTCTCAAGTTCACCTTGAGTGTAGCCCACTTGGCTGCCCTATTCACAGGGGTCAGGTCCCTTATGAACCTCCCCTGGTTATATTTCCACCAATCAAAAACTTCTCCCTCGATTATTTGGTGAAAATTTAATATTAGCCAACCACTGTCGGCTGACGCCGCTGACATTACAGCGACGCATCTGGCGCAGAACAAAACCACGTCAGATCTCCCGTCAAATTTGGGAATTGACCTCAAAACGAATTTGAAATGGGTCTGCAATACTACAGACCCCAAGGCACTACTGCTCGGCTGCACTACTGCAGCCGCGTCCGATACTCCACTATGCCTAGTAGACATACTACTAGTATAGTTGTAGTAGACACACTACTACCTTTCAGTGNCGTCCGATACTCCACTATGCCTAGTAGACATACTACTAGTATAGTTGTAGTAGACACACTACTACCTTTCAGTGCAAAACTGAGCTCAGCCGATATACAAAGTTCGGCTGACCTCAAACACGTAGTAGACACACTACTACTTTTTCGGTCAAATTAAAAATTAAAAAAAAATTACTATTGGTCTGCTACTCCTAGCAGACACTCTACTTTTCTAGCACTAAGCTGTTGATATAACTCTCCTAGTAGACACACTACTTTTTCAGCACAAAGCTGAGTTGAGCCGAGGTGCAAAGATCGGCAGATATCTTCACCACCTGTTACGGTTTGCTTCACTGTTGACCTTTTTTGGTCAACAATGAACCGCGATGAAAACTCAAATTATTGTTCTTAGAGCTACTGAGCCCTAAGAACAAATAAACTAAACAAACCTAAAACAAAAACAAACAACACAAGTTAATTTTCGCTTTAGATGAAATAAAGCAAGGCTTTATTTTAACAAACTCACACAAACAAACAGCAACACACAATAAACAAACAATACTCTCACGTAGAGAGACACCACAACTAGTCCGCACAGAAGGACAAGCTAAACAATAATGATAAATAAAAACTATTTTTCTACAATACACAATTGTATAAAAATATAAAAAAACACAAAGACAAAGAAACTTATTCTTAGCTTTTTTCTCAAGAGGAGAGAATAATAATAACTAATAACTAATAACTAAACAAAGGAAAATTATAACACATACATAAATAATGCTAATTACTATGCACTATGGCAATATATTGATTGAAATTTGAATTTGACTGTTAAACTTTGATTGTTGTCTTAAGATTACAAGAATTTTCAGAATTTATAAGTGAATACATTAGATTCAGAATAACAACTATCCAGTTTTAGATCGGATTCCAACTTGACGAAATTGGATTTCAAAATTGTCATTTTATTTCTGTGGAACATGTATCCAGTGATGGGCGACTCGTCCGGACCCGTCCTTCAAAGACTGATTTTTCACCCGTCCCGTCCAGTCTTTGGCATGGGACGAGACCGGACGGGTTGACTTTTGAAAAATGAAAATGGGACGGAACAAGTTGAAAATTTGGGACTGGACGGGTAAGCATTTTATGGACTGGACGGGACGGGACGGGTAATTTTGTTTCGGACTGGTAGTTTCGGCGCAATAGAGTCAGCAAAGTATGACCAACTGTGTGGGGTGATTTTTCTCTTCGGTGACGAATACCCTGACTGTTGACACTACTAACGAAAGGGAATTTCGGGACCCGTACCCATTCAAGCCATCACAATGATGACGCCGACCACACATGGAATTTGACGGAGCTCTCTTGACGAATGCGCTCTTTGCTCCCGCTCAAGCCATTTTCAGGAGCAAGAGCAGGAGCTGGCAATTTTACGAATGAGCGGGAGCTAAATTTTTCATTAAGAAAGGAGCGGCGAGCTGTTTTTTTTTAGAGGAGTGAGAGCTGAGCGGGAGCGAAATCTTATGTCGAAGGCGGAGTGGGAGTTGATTTTTTTCTACTAAAGCGAGCCACGACAATTTGAAGTTCGAGAGATCAAATTTCTAAACCGCTTTAGTTTATTTTCTGTCGCTAATCTCACTGAGACTGAAACTAGCGATGTAACTTGGTTGGAGTTAACCAACAGGATCTCACTTTTTCCAGTCCATTAAAACCTAAATACAAATTTGAAGTCAGACTATTAGTAAATCTGTTCTGTCTTATTAGATTTTTTTTAAATGGGGCGGTGTGCCAAAGTTTCGTTTGACGGTTCCGAATTCTGGTCATAAGTTTGGCAAAAAGGGCGATAAAAATTTTTGACTTTTGCATAGTGCTATGAATTAGATTCGCTAGAATGGCATTTTTGAAAAAATGAAAAATATAACAATAATACAATTTTAAAGATTTTTGGAAAAATTAAGTTATTGAAAAATCGTATTTTTAAATTTGTGCTAAATGCCTGAATTAATGTAATAGGGGTCCATGAAAGAATGCCCTGAGATAAAAAAAAATTTTAATCAGAATTTTTGATTAGAAAAACATTTTTGTAAAGGTTACTTGGAGCAACCATTCCAGAGGACTATGCCAAAATCTGTATATTTTTATCACCTCTTTTCACGAAATTATAGGAATAATTCAGAAATGAGGAAAGGACAACCGCACCTCACCGTTTACTTTTTTCAATGAAAAATTATAGGAGCCCAGAGCGGAAGTTTCCTCATGTTCCATGTGTGATTCCAGCACTTTAACCGAATTCTGTAGTTTAAATGCAAGACGAGACGGGTTGACTTTTGAAAACTCAAAAGACGGGACGGGGCGGGTTAACCTTCATGACGGGACGAGACGGGACGGGTTGCCTTTTGAAAATTCAAAGACGGGACGGGACGGGACGGATCGACTTTTAAAAAGACAGCAGACGGGACTGGACGTGACGGGTCGAGTTTTCAAAAGTCAAAAGACGGGACGGGACGGGACGGCTAACAAAACTGCCCATCACTGCATGTATCACACACAATGACAGGTACTACCAGAATTGTTATCAGGTTGGTACCTTACTTTTCCACAGAAAAAATACGACTAATATCGCAACTTATATTAAACTTGAAATTGGTTTTATTTTTCGTAAGCAAATTATCCAAGTAATTTATTTCTTACAACCACCAGGTTTGTACGCAAGCGAAATGATTGACCATTTTCTTTCTCTACTTAACTGTGACAAAATCAATAAGTGCTTTGCACGTCATTCGTACTTTGCAGTTGTCAATAAAGGTAATGGTACTCATAGTTTTGAACTAGCTAAGGATTATTACACACATATAGGCGAATACACATTTGTCATCGACACGTATGTAGAAATGACAACATGAGAATCATACCCATGTGACAGTCGACGGTGACCCTTAAAACCATTGAAATAAGTTCTATTCAGAAACCAACACGACTCCTCTTTGATATTCTTTTAAAAAATATATTGAGACGGTGAGATATGCAGGCCGTTAGGTTACGAATAAGGTATTTTTTAATCAGTTTTCTTCCGTTTTATATGTGTTTATGCAGCCAATGACATTTGAATTCATCATCATAGCTGGGCACATCATAAATAAGCCAATTAATTACATATAATTCCTAGTGTTTCATGACTCGCAGCCATATTAGTCACTGAATCCTGGAGCCCTGACTGACTCGAAGCTTTGGAAGTTGACTCGTCGAGTCTTGATTCTGACTCGATGATTTTTGGAAACAGACTGAGCAAGTGACTCTGACTCCAGAGTCACGTAATACAAAATGTAGATTGTTTAGAATAATCTGAAATTAAATGGAAACTTTAGTTGCGAAAGTATGTCAGAAAAAACAAGAAAAATCCGACATTTTTATTTGCCTGTTGGAAAAGAGTCATGAATCACAAGTCAAGGGGTCAACTCCTAGAGTCATGGTTCTAACTCTCAACCGCAAACAAAAAAATTGTTTTCAAAAAGCTAAAAATTAATTGACCTTCTCGAATTCTGAGCATGGGGTTGAGTTTTATTGTATTTTCAAACCAAAAATGAGCCCTTACCACTCATTTCGCCTCAAATGAGCAAGAGAAAGTGCATTGTAATTTCGGAGTACTGAGATTAGAGAGAGCTAATTCATTTTTGGTTGAGAGTAAAGCAGAAAAACACATGGATCATAAATAGTTGCGACGGATGCGTACAGCGGGAAGACCAGCTTTGTGCCTAAGAGAATATAAAGTGTGGCGTGATGGATTGACTCCGCGCCGGACAATTCCCCCTGAAAGTTGATTCAAAAAGTTCTTTATTCGTAACCTAATAGGCTGTAGTTAATCCAATCTCATATAAGGTGCGGAGACCGCGGAACGGAGGGCAGTCCTCCGGAGAAAGAGCCTTGAGACGACGTTAGTTAGTTTATAATAAAGATTATTTTAAAATATGTCTCTGAATAGTCCGTATGTTGTAGCAATGCTTACATATAATAATTAAGAAATCAAGGTTTTGGGATTAGAGTCTGTAAACTAAAAGATTTGATTTTGGTTGCTCTGAATGTTCTGAGGATGCATGCATGTAGTAGTAACTAAGGTTTCAAAATTTGGATTTGTGAACTTTTAGTTCACAGATAAAATTATTTAAAGTTAATTAATAGATTGGTTCGGAGCTTCATGCAATACCCCCACAAAATAATGAGTATAGCATGAGGAGTTTATGGTGATTTATTTGTTGAGCCCTAGGTCGGCACGGATCTCCCCTCTCAGTAGAGCTTTTGTTTTAATAAAGTATTTTATTATTTGAAGTCAAACTCTGTCAGTCCAATTCATCTTTATCATTTTGTCTTGTCTTTGTTGAGTCAGTGGGTCGGATGTCAGAAGTGGTTGGATTTGGTATCCTGTGGATTCGGACATAAAGGATAAGGTGGTACAGTTTGTTTCCCTCTCTGGAGAGGGAACCAAACCGCGTCAACATTAACAAGATTTTGTGCATTAACTTGACCTTTTACGGCTAATTACTGTGTCAAAGNGAACCAAACCGCGTCAACATTAACAAGATTTTGTGCATTAACTTGACCTTTTACGGCTAATTACTGTGTCAAAGGAGTGGTGCAGGTTGCAGCATCGATTGTTCCAAAAAATTCTCGAACTCAAACCAAATATTCTATTGAGTAAGGTATCTATTGAAATAGCTATAATTCTGTCATATGCAATGAATGCGATGAACCATGCACACTTTACATACTCGAAACACATTAAACAATCAATGAATCAAAGAATTTCCACTTTGTTTCGGTCTCGTTAGAATCATCTGGAGTTTGGCGTCCTAAAGATCTTTGTTGATGATAAAAGTCGGAAAATTCATTCAGATAGCCTTAGAAGAATCGCTCGCTTCATCCTTTTTAATACAGAGAATAAGTCCAGCAATTCAGCGCGGTAACTCAGCGTCCATTCTGGGTGCGCAACCGCCCGGAAAATATTTTGAAGGAATATTTTATTTTTAATTTTCGTTCATTTAAAGTGTTTCATTTAGATTCAAGTTAAAATAAAGTAACCGATTTTCAATTTAAAAAAAAGATCAAAGGATTGGAAAAAATTCCACGCTGTTAATTTTAAATACTAAAATGTATCCCGGTAAAAATTGCATTTCACCCTAATGAATACTCAGATGATTAAGTCTTCTTTACAAACCAAGCTGGATACAACTTCACTACATGTGATGGGGTCGAAACAACTTATTTTCACAACGTTTCTCCAAACTTTTCAGCTAGATTTTATGGCTACCTACACTTATGGTTGGAACACTTGTTTTGCTATTTTTATCGATTTTGTTTGCAGGTCTCAAACTTCTTTACAGTCCTGCATTTATTCTTGTCAGAATAATTTTTGAGCAAGAATTGTGTTGAGTAGATTGGTTCAAATTGGCGGCATAAAATATACAATTGGTACAACGCTCTTAATGAGTCTCGCTTTCACTAACTTCTACTGTGGGATTCTTAAATCCCATCTATCTTGCCTGATGCCCGTGAATTAGCTCAAATACATTAAGCAAGCGGTTGCTAAAGGATATCAATTTTTGATGCATGTTGTTAACCGCAGCTTTCTGCCCATGTTATATAAGAAATCCAGACATGAATTTATTGATACTAAATCTCTTCTGGAAACTACCAAGATAATGGATATCTTGGCATTCTCACATTCATTTATTACCGTTCTAGATAGTAGCGAAAAAACTAGAGAATAGCATTGGATCTTGAAAACGACACAAGAATGTACTATGAAAAGCTTGTTAACTCCTTTGATATTCAGCTTGAGTCTGGATATTCTATCGAGAAAGACTTTGTGAAATGATGAAGTATAACAAAATCATTTACGTTGGAAATGCACTGGACTTGAATGAAATGCTCTTGGAAATTCGAAATTTTGGAATCGCAGATTCCTTATTCATTGGTCAATCTGCTTGGTGGGTATTTGATGACAGGGTGGGACAAGTTGAATATGGTTTACAATTGGTTTCAGTTTGTTTTACAATCAGCGATTTATAATTTTTTTCAACAGAGTTGTCTGCCGATGTTATAGAACTTGAGTGCGCTAGATTCATATGCGCAACCACTTACAACTGCAAGTGGATTCATTGCCTCTAAGTTAGCAGTCTATGCGCTTTATGTCATTTGTTGCTTCCTTTCCTTATTCTATGAATTTTTCATTTCCAAAAACTTCAGTATTTATTCAAATGTAATAATATTTCAACTATTTGTTAAAACTAAATGCCAGTGTCCACAAATACACGAAAGACAACTTGAAACTAGTAAGGTACATACATTTAATGTCAATTATTAATGAAAAATATATTATAAAATTTTGAAATATTGAAGCAATACGTGGTGGTAAAGTAAATTTCGTACCGAGTAAACCAAAAACCATATTATGACATCGAAAAGATTGTTGCTAATTTTTCTTATGGAGCATATCGAATGTAAACAACCGCTCATTCAGTATAACTGCCAAATTTGACGATTACATTTAAATTTGTTATAAAAAGTTTTAACTGCATCAGGTAGCTGTAAAAAGTCTGATGGTTGTGCAACTATGCACATAATATTATGTAAAACTATGTTAGTTTTGAAAAGTTTGTCTTTTATGTATAAATTATCAAAATGAATCAAAAAAATTTGATTCATATATGTTGTTTTCAGATACAAGCTGACAAATATTTAAAAT
>NIPM01001775.1:0-14977 GCA_002738285.1 Holacanthella duospinosa
ATTATAAAAAATTTTTTTCAATAGTGTTGTTGGCTTCAGTAAGCGCCGATTATAAGTTTCAATTGGTGGATTTAATTTTGCAAATCTATAACTTATTTCAGGTAGTCGAATATTACAAGTTGTCCCACTGTAAAAAAATTTTGTATTCGAAAATACGCAGCAAAAATCACATTTTGCCGGTGGGACAACTTGTATATCAGTTTCCGGATCTTTAAAAGTAGAACCTAAACCTGAAGTTTCAAATCGGAAAACTCTTGTCCGTTTCTGAAGAAACGGATGACTATAAACTGTTTTCCGATTTTACTCAAACAGGAAACTTTCCGCTTCTGTGAATTCGGAAGCGGAAACTGAAACCTGAAATGGACTATAAACCTAAAANCTGATTACAATTTTTCGGCATTTGGAATTCACAAATTCCAATTCTCGCGCCGCGGGATAAAGTATAATAGGGTTTCAATTTCGAAAAACCGCCCGGAGATTCCGATTCCGAAGTCAAATTCTACAAATCCAATTCCAATTCTTAAGTATAATACACAAAATCTCTTCCAATTCTGAAAAATTTTGGAATTGGGATCTCAAATGCTGAAGTCTAATCGTAGCATATATCTTACAATGAACGTTGCAGCAAAATTAGGGGCGTCTTATCAGCGGGATGCGTCTTATGATACAAATAAAATTAAGCGGGAAAAATCGCGTCTTATGAACGAAGGCGTCATATGCATAAAGACGTTTTATCCACGCGACTTTAGGGTATTAGATTTTTTTAGGTTTAGGCTGTTAGGTTTCATTAGGTTTAGATTGTTTAGTTTTTTTAGGTTTAGGTTGTTAAATTTTTCTTTAAATTTTTTATCTTTAGGTTTGCTTTTAGGTTGTTAGGTCACTAGTTTCTCTTTAGGTTAGTTAGGTTGTTACATTTTCTTTAGGTTTAGGTTGTTGACATCCAATGATTTATGTCAGAATTCTAATCTGCATGGAATTTCTGGTCGATTCACGTATAACTTGCTGAAATCCCGACCAATACCATTGGGTAAGTCATACTAAACAAAATTTTTTTTTGCCACAAATTCACAAAATTTTTGCAAAATTTGACTTGAGCGTCAACAACGGATGTCAAATTCGTAATCGACGCTAAATTTCCAGTCGATTAATGTATCACTTACCCGAGTTCCAGAACGGGACTATTCTACAAATGTTCCATGAGAAGTCATAAAAATTCACGAGTCAGATATATTAGGGATTTCGAAGTGCATAACAGTGACGTCATTCCCAGACAATTTCATTCTCAAAACAGTCTCTGTCTTGTACCGCCACCCCCTGTGTTCACTCTACTTATAAGATTTTTTTATGTTTTTAAAACATTACCACAATCATTACAGACTGCCATGGTTTAGTGGTGATGGCAGTGAGTTTGGTGGGTTTAGTCGGAAGTTTGATTCTAGATGGGGGTGTTGTTACTT
Organism: Holacanthella duospinosa; assembly: GCA_002738285.1. Lineage (NCBI taxonomy): Eukaryota > Metazoa > Arthropoda > Collembola > Poduromorpha > Neanuridae > Holacanthella > Holacanthella duospinosa. The sequence goes on from NIPM01001775.1 coordinate 1,458, forward strand.
TTTTTTTCAAAAAGATATAAACAAGATTGTCCTGATGCAGATATCAGGCTGTTTGATTAATTTTTTCCCCACAATGATAAAAAACATCATTTATTTAATGATTTTTTTGAAAATTAAGACTTATAGGGATACCTATATACACTTAGATTGTCACCCAACTAATCTTTCATAATAAAGTGAAGTTTGCTACCACACTTGCATAAGTTAACTTAAAAGATTTTAAAATCCTATTCATGTCTAAAAAAATCAATTGGCTGGTGATTATAAATTTCGGTGAATCAGTCCGAGGTTCGATTCGTAGAAGGGTAATATTTTTTGTCCAATTTTGGTAAACTTGGCATAAATGAATTTCGGATGAGCTTGGCATATGACTCGAATATTTTTGGTTGAACTTGGTATTTAATTCCAAAATTATTTTGGGAAATCTTGGCATAAAATCCAAATACTATGGTGAACTCGGCATACGATTCCAACTTTACAGTTGAACTTAGCATACGACACCAATATTTTACGGTAAACTTGGCATACCACACCCAACAATATTTGAATGACTTGGCATACCAAACACAATATACTTTGAGTAAACTTGGCATGCAACCCGAATATACCTGCGTGAACTTGGCTTACGATAAAAATATATTTTAGTGAATTTAGCATACTCCACTCAATATTTTTTGGATTAAGCTAACGTATACCCCAAATTTTTATGGTGAATTTGATATTCGACCCCAATGTCATTTGGGTGAACCTGACATACGACCCTAATTTTTTTGGTTAAACCTATTACAATATTTAATAGGGGAACATGGCATACATAAAAAATATATTATGGGTGAACTTCGTATTCGACGTTGATAAATTTTGAGAAAACGATTGCAAGTATATTTTCGTATTGTTCGTATACTTAGCATACGAACCTAATATATTTGCTTGATCTTGGCATACAACCCTAATATACTTTGAATGAATACTCTACACGCCCACAATACACTTTGTGTGAAATTGCGATATGACCAATATTTTTTGCGTGATCCTAGCATACCACATTTTTAGAGTGAATTTGACATATCGGCTAATATACTTTGAATTAATTTGACATATGATCCTACTTATGACATTTGACATATGCTACTTAGCCAATGACGCAAATATTTTTGAGTGAACTAGGCATAAGCGAAAACTATTGTATGGGTGAATCAGGGATCCGATCTGATTTTTTTGGATGACATTGGCAAACAAACCCAATATATTTTGGGTTAGATTGGCATACTATCTCAATATTTTTTAATGAATTTGCGATTTGGGCATGCATGAAAGGGATGCTGACAGGGTCTGGAGGAATGGAAACAGGGATGGAAGGAATAGGTGTGTGGAATGGGTGTAGCCATGTACGAAAGGGATGCGGGCAGGGACAGGAGGAATAGGGCATGTACGGAACGGATGCGGTCAAGGACGACTGGGATGCATAGTACGGACAGGAGTCATGCGGGCATGGAGAAAGGAATGAGGACATGTACGGCAGGGTTACGGGCAAGGTCGGGATGGAGCCAAGCAAGGACGTGAGGTATCCAAGCAGAGACGTGACGGATGCGGGCATGGACGGGAAGAATGCTATCGTGGGTGGAAGGGATGATGGCATCGACGGGCGGGGTGCGGGCATTCTAAGAAGTTAAAAATAATATAATGCGCTGGATTTGGTTAGAAACGCTGACAATGAACAAATCACAAGGAAAGCCATTTTCAAATGTTGGTATTTATTTATCTTCGCCGTGTTTATTCACAGCCGAAGTAGAGGTAAAGATAACGACGGTGCCCGAGTAAAAGTAACGTAAAAGTCAAAGTTATATAATCTCTCAGACAAGGTAAATTTGTAGATGGTTACTGTCAATTGCGTTTACAAAGAAATTTTTGAGCAACGAATTAAGACTTTATTTGTAATTAGCCCAAAACTATTAATTTGTAAATATCCAAAAGTTATAAATTTTGCTCTACATATTTCCATTTTAAGAGGGACTGAATCCTAGCCTCTATCTACTGATCAAACGTTGGGCATAGACACGGCTAGGCTGGCAAATCCCATGTACGCTCAATCAGGGTTCGTGATAATTATCGGGCGATAATTATCATTGATAATTATTAATGATAATTATCAAGCTTGAAAAAATCATGATTTTTTTGATTTTTTTAAATCAATACACGTGTTGCATATTTCGCATACAAAACTCATTAAAATAAATATTATTCTCTTATCAATTACTTTTATGACTATAGGTGGGCTGTCGTCGGTTGCACTAGTGTCGCTTTTCGAATACTTTTTAAGGGAAAAAAATACAATATCGCGTTTTGATTGTCTACATAAGAATTAGAATTTATTAGTGTTTTTGATGTTTGTGGAATTATAGCCAAACAAAATACCTATACCGAAAGATTCTATCTGGGATTACTTTATTTCCAGTAAGAAATAGAATAATAAAGGCTTGTGTAAAAGGTGTGAAAAAAATTTTCATGGAATAATCGACAGGCTTAAACTCACTTTTCAGAATTTATACGAAAATACACATATTAACGAAAATGATTTTTTTTTTGATAATTGTGTAAAAAATCGGATAATTATCAAAAAATTTGATGTTTTTGATTTTTTCGAAAAAAAATCAAAAAAATCACAAACCCTGCGCACAACCATGATTTATTTTATTTATTATACAGCTATATCAGATACCATTTATTACAACATTCAACTAACAGACGCTGCCTCGTTTGCTTTGTTAAAAATCTGCTACACCATTTTTTGTTGATCTGCTTTCGTTACTTTGCCCGCGGAAGCGCTAGCCCTGCGAGCGAAGCGAGCGTCGGCTAGTTATAATATAATATATAATATAATATAAATATAATATTCTCTCTGATTTTACAGTTATCTTTTGTCAGTGTAGAATATAAAAGCTTATCGTGGAATCATATGGAAGTTTCCATAGTGAAGCTGTAGTTTCATGGTTTGCGTCTTCCACTAGTGTAGAAGTAATTGATTTGTAGAAATGAGCATACAATCCCAATGATGAGTTTGTAATGCTTAATACAAAAATTGTTGCAATCCCTATGTACTCCATTGCACTTGATAGGTTTGCTAGATATGTAGTTTTGGAGGAAGCAAATGGTTAAGATGTAATGATTTTTATTTAGCGTAAAATAGTTTTTATAGGATAAGAGTTAAAGAAAAATGTATGAAACTTAACCTGTGTCCACCGGCTCAAAAGTCGTCGGTCGCGCTTCGGCTCGGTCATATATGTGCCAAAGCCAAAAGCCATTTATTCACTTCGGCTCGGTCATATATATGACACAGCGGTTGTCAAAATTCCCTTACGCACTGTTTACATTAGGAGCTTACCATAAACGAAGATTTATAAATGTATGTTACCCATAAGATGCTCATATGCTGTTTATGAGATGTCCATATATTTCTCATAAGATGCCCATAGGCTAATCATGAGATGTCCATATGCTACTCACAGGATTCCCATATGCTACTCATGAGATGTCCATATGCTACTCATAGGATTTCCATATGCTACTCATGAGATGTCCATTGCTGAGTTTAGTATCATTTACGAGATATATGTACAATGAAATTATGCATCGGCTTCATAAAAATTCAATTTAGGTATCAAAAATCATTAATTGTCATAAAAATTTCTTCTGATGCAATAGAAAGCATGGATCTTCCTCATAGAACTCTAATTTTGGTATCATGAAAATTATGGATCGGCATTATCAGAAATGTCTTGGTGTACTATAGAATTCATGAATCGGCATAATAAAAATTCTAATAAACTATCGAAAATCATGGATAGGCATAAAACTTTTTATTCGAGTACTGTAATGAATAATCATGGATCGGCATCTTAAAAAATGTCTTCGGGTAGTATAAATATCAAGGCTCGGCATCATAACAATTCTATTCGGTAACAAAAATTATGGATCGGTATTGTAAGACTGGCATGTTTTACTGAAGGGGAATTGGAGACTTTAGGGTTTAATCTATGGAACATTTAAAGATTATTATGGCCAGGAGAGTACTTTTGGAATATTGGGGTAGGGTCGGGGAAGTGACGGGGTCAGGGTTTGAAATTCTCTGGATTTGGGTATAATTTTAGAATTAATTAACCTTTTCGAGTCCGTAGTGGAAAAAGAGAAATTTTCCTGAGGTCCGAACCCCGAAGATGTTTGTGTTTGGAAATTGTGTCTGTAGTCCCTAACCCGATTATCTTCGGGCTACTTACTTCTACATGCGTTTATGATGATAACTTATATCTTATTATTCCACGTGTTAGTACTACCACTGCAAACTGCCCTCTAGGAGATTAAAAACGCACTTTTTCCTATCTCGATAGCACAAAAATTGCCAATAGTATTGATTTTTATAGTAGAGGTCCTCAGAAATTCATCGTCTTTTTTACTCATAGTTCCTCATAAATTATCAGAATGCTTGTCTTAGTCAAAAGTTATTAAAAATCTTGTCTTGGAAATTTGGTTGGTTCATTGTGTACCCAGTTTGTGATCAGCTTCGGGTGAGCAAATAATTTATGAATTATAATTAGTAAACAATTTATTTATATTGTCGTTTGTTTGAGACAATTTATTACACAATTCCAACTTCAAATCAAATGACTGGCGAGGGTTCCGAGGATGAGCACCTTGGCTCATGTGAAATTGAGGACAATGATTTGGTAGTGAATTTTAAGATGATGATTTCAATCTCGACCTTGAGGATGAAACCAGTGATTCAGACAACGCAATAAATACACCGGTAATAAAACGAAAAATTCAAAGGAAACTGTCTCACAGAAACATTTTGGGAAGAAAGAGAGTTTGAACCTGAGGTCCACACTTTTGACAAATCAAGCTCAGGAGTTACTGCTAATCTTCAATTATCAGAAAATCTAAATGAGCTTGAAATTTTTATGACACAATTTAGCACGAAACTGGTTGAGATAATTTCAGAAGAAACGAATTTCTTTTTCAGTCAATTTCTGGAAATGAACCCGAGTTCCGCATCACTTTTATCAAGCTGGACAGATGTAACAACCGATTAACTTTATTTTTCGGATTGACTTTATTGATGATACGAACAAAAAAACATTTAATTAGTTCGTATTGGAGCACCGATCCTCTCATCTCTGCACCAGTATTTGGGAAACATATGACTAGAAACCGATACAGAACGATACCGCGCTTCTTACATTTTAATAATGAAACATGCCCTCCTGGTGAACGTGAACACACGATCAAGTCCGTAATAGATACATTGACCAAGACATTTGAGGAGTCACTAGTTCCATCCCAAACTCTATTAAACTTAAAATTACTTAAATTACGAATAAAGTTCGATTGAGGTCTGAGCAGAGTTGAGCCTGTAACGCCGACGACCTCTGGTGAGAATTTGACACTCGAAATTGACGTAGGTACAGAAGGTCAATTCTCATTTTTCAGTATGGGGCTGTCAGGAGTAGAAAGCAAACCGGAATATCTTCTGGGAAGGAATCGAAAAGGTTAAAATAAGCGGAAAGGCAGGTCAGAGGTCACGGGATCACCTTACCGACCAGAAAACGATGCAAAGACCAAAAATTCCAGATCCGGAACAATAATAGGACCGTCCAAAAAACTTCGGAAAACCAAATCACCAAAAAGAAAGGTAGAAAAAGAGCAGCAGGATTGGAAGTCGGTTTGAGACTGACTACCCATCCTCCTTTCTTCAAGATGGATGCAACGTCGGTCTGGTAGAAATTCTCCCACACCGACAGATCCATCCACCTTGAAGATGGGTAAAATTTCAAAGCAAGTGGGAAAAACCACTTACCTTTTTTACACTCTCTAACATATGGCCGAAGGTGGGTGAAGCGGCGTCCTAGCCGCATAAAGTCAACTGGGAAGGATTTTTAAAGGAAGTGGAAAAATGGACGACACTGGTAATAAGGGGAGCGTGGGGTTACCTTATTTCGGCATCGGGGGATTATCAGGGGTTGTGTAGGTATGGGATTTGTTTCATTTCGGGGAGCTAACGGTAGTGAAAAGGTGAGTGAATTATTTTAAATTGAAAAGGAAGGGATTCAACGAGGAAGTGGTCTGGGTGGAAGTTCATATCCGAATGGATATGACCCGAGCTTTTGCATCTGTAGCACACCTTTTCGCCACGGTGGCGAAAGACGGTGGGCTTGTAGACGGGTTTGCGTTGTCCCTGGGGAGAAAGGGAGCGTGAGTTGCGGACTACGCGACGTGATAAGGATTTTGTAGGGGTTGGTTGGAAATGGGATGGTAGTTGGAAATGGGATGGTATCAAATTGGGAGTTTGAGGGTATTTTGGGATGTCGGTGGAATTGTGGAAAAAGTGACGGGGAACGGCATGGGGTAGTGGGGATTTGGTACGGGTTGGGTAGGTAAGGTAGCGGAGGGGATGAATGGGTGATTACTTCCAGAAAAAGGAGGGAGGGAATGTTGATGGGGTTTTCTTTCATGCTTTTCTAAAACCTCAAATACACAAAAGTTTATTTTTTTAAATCTGAGCATTAAGAAGTTAACTCAAAAGAGTCTCCTTTATCGACTGACCATCTTGATTGACCTCTAGAGGTCATCAATTTGGCGTGACAAATCAAAAACTTTTAAATCCATGCCATCGTGGGTAAAGGTTTTCGGTATACCAGCTGCCTAAGCGAATGGAAAAATATCAGTCCTCCTAGAAATGGTCCCTCGTTGCCGTTAAGCACCCCCCCCCCCCTTTCATTCCCACAGCCCTCTCATGCATTCCCACAGCCCTCCCAAATATTCCCACACCCCTCACGAAAATTTTCACATTCTTCCCATGCATTCTCGCATCCCCATGTCATTTACACAGCCCACCCATGTCTTCCCACAGCCCTTGCGGACATTCCCGCATCCACTGCTATGCATTCCCCCGTCCCCCTTCCCATTCCCACAGCCCTTCCATGCATTCCATACATCTAATTTTTTCCACGACGATCCTTATTTCTAGGATGATGGTCTGGATGAAAATTCTTCTCGCCGTGATGGTGACCAACTTCCTGGCAGCGAAAACAAACGAGTTTCCCCTCAAACGAATACAATTGAGATTTTGGGATCCACCCCGGTCCCCTTCTGCCGGATCCACTTGCCGGATCTCTTGACGGCCCAGCCGACCCTCTCGGCGCGATTGACCGGCGATGGATTTGCCGGTCTTGGTACGTATGATGGATATTGGCGAAAAGGTTTCGCCGAGGGTCGGCTTTTTCTCCAGGATTCCGGAAAACTAAATGGCTCGGGAGGGATGAAACCGCTGGAGCCGAAGTAGAAATTCTGGCCGTGCTAGTGGCCAAACCCGGTGGTGGATTATCCCAAACATTAACCGTCTGTCCAAGTCCAAGACGAGACCATATTGGACTCGCGCGACGCCGCCTCGGTGGACTTTGCGGTTCAACTTGTCCCAATCTGTCCCTCACAGGTGTCACGCGACGGATGCGTTTCGGCGGACGTATTCGGCACGGTGACGGTGACCTTCGACGGTGTACATTTTCCCGCCGGCGAGGTGATCGGGAGCAAGGAGAACGGGAGTGCTGTGGGTGAGAGCTAGACGGCTCTACCACCCACACCTCCGACGCCAATTGGGAGCGAGGTGGTGGTGTTGGCTCTCTCAATAGCCACTCTAACTCTCCCGTTGGTCCCAAAAACTCACCCAAAACTTCCACTTCGCCCAGCTTCTCCGGGGACAGGACGACCTCGTCCTCGAGAAAATTCTCGACCTTGATCGAGTGAAGATCGATCAAGTCGAGCTCTATTTCTGAGTCCATTGTTCTGAAAAGGAAGCAAAAGTTTGGTCTAAGAATTTTTGTCCGTGAGAAAAAAAATTTTGTGAAAATTAACGGGAAATATACGGTAAGAGAAATCGGTAAATAATAACAGAAAACAAAATCCAAATTTTTGAGGCCCAAAGTACGAAAAAACGGTAATTAAATGGTAAATCTTTAAGAATCTGACTGATTCACTATAGCGAGGTCGTAATTGTCGATAAGTCGCTCTTGGTCTTAAACAATTTGCCCATTTATTCGGTGTAAAATCAGACTTATTCGTGGCAAATCCTACTCGAGCAGGAACAGTCTGCAGGTTTACTGCCCTATTCGAATTGATGTTTCGACTGTCAGTGGGGACGACAGAAGGAAAATCAGAATGAACGGAATTTCCCTATGACAAGTCTGGCATGTTGTCAGTAGAAGATTGAATCGGCGGTGGAGACGAAAGTTTCGGTAAATCGGAATCTAGCTCCAAATGAGAAAACCTATCATCTTTTAATTCAGGAATACCATCGGTTATTTCGGCCTTATGGTATAATTTAACGTTTTATAGCGATAAAAATTTTCGATTTTTGCCTCGCAGCATCTGGCAACGTCTCAACAAGGATGTTTGTTGGACTTGTATGTTTGATAACACGAAATGGCCCCTCCATTTCTCAGTCCACTTACTAGAAAGACCCGGTTTACACGTAAATTTTCGAATTGCTACAAGCTGATCTTTCTCATAAGTGATTGGCAGATGTGCAGAATTGAACGATTGTTGTGAATTTTGCTGAGCCACGATGGTATTTCTTCTGGCCTCAGCTATGGCCTCCTGAACGCGAGGTATGGAAACACTCTGTTCCTCGTCTTCAAGCTATTGACGTAAAGTCGGTAAAAAATTGTCACACGGTAAATTTGGCTCCCTGCCATACACCAAAAAATACGGAGAATGACCCGTAATTCTATAAACAGTGGAATTCATCGCGAAAGCAGCCCGTGGAAGGTGCTGGTCCCAATCTTTTTGGTTGGCTTGAACAAATTTAGCGAGAATACGTTTAACTGTCTCATTTGCCCTTTCGTCAACTCCATTTGCCTGAGGATGATATGGTGCTGTGCGGATTAACTTGATTCCTCGAGTCTCAGCAAAATGAGAAAATTCCATGGAAGTGAAATGTGTCCCCTGATCAGTGAAAATTTTAATTGGACACCCGTGACGATTGATCAAATCACGTTTGAGAACTCGAATAGCGCTTTCAGAATCGGCAGAATGGACAGGTGAAACCTCGATATAACATGTCAAAAGACAAGTAACGGTAAGAGCAGATAGGATTGGTTCACTAAGGCAGGAAGTTCAGTATAACCGATTTCATAACTTATGTACATTTACATAGACATACATATATACCTATAACCTATGTACATATACAATATGTATTTTAAATATGTACGGTCTACGTTAATTAACCAGAGGTTCTTATAATTTATGTTTGAGAAAGATGCGTACACGTGGCTGGTTATAGTTGTAAAAATTTGAGGGTCAAACTGCACGTTGGAGAATTTAAAGAAAAAATTGAATTTTAATGCCAAACGTTTCGACTTGTCTTCTTCAGTGGCTAAGATAATTAAAGATTAAAATTTGAAAATTGAAAATTGAAAATTGATAATTGAGTAATGGAAGTTAAGAAAGTGGGATTTGACAATTGTAGGAAAGTTTGTTTGACTTTTCCAAATTTTAAAATCCTGTTGTTACGCCAATTTCATTGTTACCGATATGGGCCAGGCTAAGGTACCTCGGGAGCGCCCAATCCCCGTCAGTAAGTTCGTCACTGCCTTGAGGTAGGTAGAAATGAGAATATTGTATTGAGTCCAGGTGGGTGATGTGAATTGAAGTGGAAGATGATTCGGTTTTCTAATTCTATTCTTTGAGTTTCGTCTGTTGGGGCATGGATGAGGGCAGATATAATGACATCATCTTCTGAATGATTTTGTTTGTTAAAATGTTGTGATACTGTTGTAGCTGATTGATTGCTGATTCCTCTTAGGTGTTCCATGAATCTTGCAGAAAGAGTTCTTGATGTTTGACCGATGTAGATAATAGAGGGACATTTTCTGCAAGTAATGCTGTAAATTAAACAAGTAGATGTACGGTTAAATGCCTTTCTAATTGAGAAAGATGATGTGGTTGTATGAATTATTGGAGTTTTGGAAACAAATTGACAAGTTTTGCATCTTCTTCTATCACATGGGAATGTTACTGGGTTGGGGCAGGGTGATGAAACTGTTTGATACAATTTTTTTTGTTTTGACTAAGATGGATTTCAAGTTTGGTGGTCTTCGATAGGCAATAATTGGAGGGTTTGGAAATATGTTTTGAACGGATGGAGATATTCGGATAATTTGATTAAATAGGTCCTTGGTAGTAGATGCGAGATTTTTTGATGGTTCGGAATAGGTAAGAACAAAAGGGATTCTAGTTTGCTTATTTGTATGTTTTGAAATGAGGAGAGTATTTCTTTGAATTGATTTTAACTTTTAGAAACGACCGTTGCAAAATTTCTGTAGGATATCCTCGATTAATGAAGAATTGATAAAGGGACCTTGACTGAGTTATGAAATCATTTTCTCTGGAGCAAATTCTTCTTAGACGCAGAAATTGTGAATATGGTATAGAATTCATGGTATAGTGCGGGTGGTAGGAACTGTACATCAGATAGGAATGTGAGTCAGTTGGCTTGTAGTAAATAGAAGTTGAAATTTTGTTATCAATAGGAGAAACCAGGATGTCAAGGAATGGGATGGATTCTGTTGAAAAGTTAGGGTAAATTTGAGACATGGATGTAAATTCGTAAATTGTTGGGTGAAATGGTCAGCTTCTGAATTAGTGCACGAAAATAAGAGTAAACAATCGTCAATATATCTTTTGTAGAGGTCTGGTAGTGGTCCATTGTAAGTAGCAAAAAATTTCTCTTCCAAAAAAGCTAAGAATAATATAGCATAGCTAGGGCCCATTCTTGTTCCCATTGCGAATCCGCTTGTCTGTTTGAAAAATTTCTCGTTGAATTCAAATGAATTAAGATTAAGGACAAGTTCAGGTAATTTTAAANTAGCATAGCTAGGGCCCATTCTTGTTCCCATTGCGACTCCGCTTGTCTGTTTGAAAAATTTCTCGTTGAATTCAAATGAATTAAGATTAAGGACAAGTTCAGCTAATTTTACAATAGCTTCAGTGGGTGGATTTTTACAAATTCTTTGATCGAGAAAATATTTCATTGCTTGAAGACCGTCTGTATGTGGAATAACTGTATAGAGGTTAATAATATCGAAGGTTGCAAGAAGTCGGTTGGATCCAGAAAACCTGAAGGAGTCCAAGGTACGAAGAGTGTCATTAGTATCTTTCAGGTAGGACGGTGTTAGCATTATGGTTGGAGAATTGAGTCAACAAAAGCAGAAATTAATGAAGTTGGGCATGAGATTATCGAAACGATGGGACGTCCAGGGTCCTGTGCCACAATCACTGACATTTTGACAGTGACATATTGACATATCGACAGTTGACATTGACAGGAATGCTAAAATAACGCGCCACGAAAAAAATGTCATATTCAAGGATTTTTGACACTTGTCAAACTTTTCTGACATTTTTATGTCAAATATAGTAAATATATTCGGTTTATTCTAAACTTTTCTTTGAAACCAAAATCAGTGGATGGGATGAACTTCATTCTTACTTTATATTATTTTTTAGTGTACGAAGCAATACGTCAATATCTTCACTGTCGCTGCTACTAGAGTCGCTGACATCAAACGTAGCCATAAGTCAACAATTTTTAAACAAAAGATTTAATTTTCCAAACCTGACAGAGGTAAATCCCTCTGTCAAATATTTATGACATTTTTGACAAGTATAAGTCAATGTCGCACAGACGCAAAAAAAGTCAATGACAATTACTTGTAAAATGTCAAATTTTCCCTGTCGAATGTCGAAATTCATCTGTCACTGTCATATGTCACTACCATCTTTGTGGCGTGATATTTTGTGTAAATTGTTGACAAATACATGTGAATGTCAATATGTCAATATGTCATTTGATTGTGGCATAGGACCCAGGATTGCCTTGCTTGTGGATTTTCGGAAGCAGGTAAAAATTTCGGTTTATCAGGGATTAATCTATATGCTTTAACGGGTAAATGTTTTTGAGATATTAATTCGGCTATAATAGATTTGACAATGGCTGTGTATTCAGAAGTTGGGTCTTCATCTATTTCATTATAAAAATCTTGATTAAGAAGTTGTCGTTCTGCTTCTAAAATATACAAGTCCTTCCGCCAAACTACTACTGCGCCACCTTTGTCAGCTGGACGTATAACAATATCATTCCTTGATTTCAGTTCTTGAAGTGCACTTATTTCTGATGGTTTAAGGTTTGGACGAGGTTTATTTATGATGGTTGCATTTGTTGGAATTTTTGAACGGCAAACTTCAATGAAATGATTAATAGAGTTTGGGATTTGATGAGAAGAAGGTGTCCAATTACTTTTCTTTGGATTGATACTATTGATTGTGGATTCGATGGATGGAACAATTTGTGGTGATTTATGGCAATGGAAGTAACTTTCTAACTTGAGTCTACGAAAAAATGTTTNAAAAATGTGTCGCAATCTTGATGAATGTCAAAGTATTTGGTTTTGTGGAACGATGGAACAAACGTTAATCCTTTTGATAGGAGAGTTATTGCCGATTGTGAAATATCTAGATTTTCAGGGATGAGAACAACAATTGGATTTGAACATTAAGATGAAACTGTTTTGCAGATGGATGTTTGGGTAACAGATAGATTTGTTCTGGATGATTTGGATTCAGGTTGATGGGAGCAGCGAGAAATTTGATTTTCTTTTTTCATCTTTGTTTTTGCCAAGCTGTTGTACAGATTATGATTCATCAGTTGAATGAGTTGAATGATAAGCGTATATGTGGTAGGTGGTACTAATTCTTTAATTTGTCTTTTAACTGCCATGATTTGAAATGAGAGGTCTGTTTGAATTGATCTGTAGTAAATCAATGTCTGCAGAAGGAGTTTTCGTGATGTAGATTTCAAAATTTGATCAATCTTATTCTTGGATGATAAATGTTGCGGAACGGAACTGCTAAACTTTATCCCGAATCCTCTAGAAATTTGATGATTTTGGAAGCAATGATTTAGAAACAATATGTGGGAGTTGGATTTTGTCTTTTGTGAGACCAAATGATGGTATTTTTTAATTATGAAGGCCAGGTAAAAAGGAAAATGGCAAATAGCTTTGGAAAATCTTCGGTACATCTTATCCAGTGAAATCAAAGTGAACTGTTGTTAGAGATTCTAGTAATGAAAAGGTGTGGCTAGTATCTTTGACTTCAATAAAAATGTACCAGGGTCTTTACATATACTATAAATTTAGTGACTTTTATTATTAAATCCCACGACGAATTGTTGAAATATCCAAAGACGAGTTGTAATTTGAAAATAAAAAGGGTCACGCAGAGGTAGTAGACAATGTTTGAGAAAGATGCGTACACGTGGCTGGTAATAATTGTAAAAATTTGAGCGTCAAACTGCACGTTGGAGAATTTAAAGAAAAAATTGAATTTTAATGCTAAACGTTTCGACTTGTTGTCTTCTTCAGTGGCTAAGATAATTAAAGATTAAAATCTGAAAATTGAAAATTGAA
>NIPM01001777.1:0-14925 GCA_002738285.1 Holacanthella duospinosa
GATATATGGAACAATATTTCAGCTGAAGTATGTCTTAAGCTTGTTAGTTCAATGCCTAGAAGACTCGAACAGACCAGAAAACCCAAGGGCGGGCACACAATCTATTGATTTTTAATTTTTCAAAAGATTCGTCAAACACAGAATCACCTACTTTCAACTTTGAGTAATCCTATCTCTATCAATATTTTAAAGATAGCTATAATAATTGGATAAGTTATAGACAAAGGCTGTATCTATTTATTATATGAGTATTTGCTTGCTTGAAGTCTTACTCATTCATGAATTACCATTTAAGTTCGAATTTCCCAAACACTGAATCACTTTTAACGGGCAGTGTTAAAACTATCAATCTTTTTGAGTAGACGAGATTCATTTAGTTTTGGATGCCTTTAAAGTAGCTTATGCACAGAGAATGAAACTTGGAGACGATAAGTTTGAAGGCATAAAGGCAATTGGAGATAAAATGTTGTCCAAGGCTAGTGCCAAGGAATGGGCCAAGAAGTTTGACCAATCCTGCAGACTTCTACAATGAAGAACATGCCTGAAACTCCCCATATAAATGCTTATTTAAAGCCTAGCAAAACAATAAAAAGCCCGCAACCAATAGCCGTGTCGGTTACCATTTAGAATTTGGCTCTAAAGCTATAATCGGAGTTGAGGTTTGTATTAAATAATCAAATCGATGATTTCTCCAGTCCAGGAAAGCCTAAAGAATTTGGACTACCGCCTTCTGAGCCCAACTTTATTAAACCGGGCAAGAATCCTCTTAGCTCTATGGCCCCTGCAATATTCTTCGATAATAACAAAGTAGAGCCCTTCTTGGTGATCGGAGCCAGCGGTGGAAGTAGGATCACTACATCCCAAGCCATCATTGACAACAAGATGAAAATAAGTGATTCAATCTATCAGTCTCGCTATCATCATCAATTGCTCCCTAACTCAGTCTTTTTGGAAATGGAAAACTAGTTAAGGACTTAGAATCCAAAGATCATAAAGTGAAGTTTTGTGATATTATAAAAAACAATGTTTCCGGTATTCAACGATTTAATTCTACCCACTTGCTTTCTGCTGTTGATGATAGGACAATTGATAGTGTTGCTGTCTATTAAACTAATTTTCATTTTCATTTATCTATGAAAATTAGACATTAAAACTGCCTCTTAAAATGAAAAACATTTTTATTTCTAACCTTCAATATGGCACTTTAAGTCCCCAATGATTTGTTTGATTAATCATTAAAAATTGGGTTGAAAATCAAAAAGGGAATAAAGTGCCATATCTTGGTCATCACGCTCCACCGCCATAATACAAGGTCTGTAGTTATCAGTGTCAGTCCAAGAAGAGTAATGTAATAGTGTTCTCATTTTTGGAGTTTATTTTCGAGTCCCTTTTTGCTTAATTCAACCCAATTTTCAATATTATTCAACCAATTATTGGGGACTTAAAGTGCCCTTTATAATTGAAAGTGGGTGTGCACACCTCGGATAGATGACGCCTCATGATACAACTCGTCCATGATCCTATAAACCAGATCCATGGCTAAGCATATGAATGGTCCTTTATGGAGCCATGTGAATAACTTGGTTCTAAAAACAAGCATTCGATTCTAAAGGCATTTACAAATGAAAGCGCCTATAAATCCTAACTAGTTTTGCCATTCATTGAATGCTCGTTGGTCGCGATTTTGGAATTCCAAGGAGATAAAATTTATAATGTCATTCAATTCATCAAAGAGCTTCAAATTATTCAAGAGCAAATCATCTGGCATGAACAACAGCCCTATGAGCTACGATAAAGAAGACGAAAATACATTGCCTCAAGAAAATAAGAGCGCCAAATCTAGCATGGATAGTAAGCGACATACTTCGAGAACTAATAACCCTAATAATGGCCTTATTAAAGGTATCGGCAGTAGACTAAGTATGTTTCAGAACAAATATACCGACAATTTCAAGAAAGATGTATTAAAGATAGAGTTTTGCCAAGTTAATTTATACCAAACCCAACAACTTCTTCTAGTCTTGGTGTGTTCCAATCAAGTTAGGTTCTATAAACCTCTAAGTGAAGAATACCTTCAAGATTTGATGGAATTGAAGTCTCCAAAATCTTCTATTGCCTTAGGCAAATTAAGCTTAGATAATGCTAATTTGGAATCCCGCTTAAGCTATTCAACCTTATTGAATCCAAATTTGTTCGACGACAATGCGCGCAAGATGATGTTCCCTAAAAACTCCGAACCTCTACCGCACGAATATTTAATACCCTTGAATGAGATGGATAACGTAACCTTGAAATTCAAAACGAACACCTTGTTAATTTTGACCGAAAAGGACTTGATCATATTCGAACAACGGAACCCCAAACAACAGTCGGCGTTAAAGAGACATAGTTCCATCTTCAGTAGCAGCAAGAATGATACCCGTTATAAATTAAGTGAGAATTATTCATTAGACAAATTAGATTTACTCAATGCCAGCTCCACGATATTAAACAATAGTCCCAGTATCGTCAAGAAGATAATAGATTCACCGTTTATTGTCGATCCAGATTACGGTCAAGTGGAATATTCTAGTTTTCAGTTATTCGTAAAAGATTACAAGAAGACGATCCGGCTCTTTGCTACCAAAGATTCGCAAGCTAAAGATGGATTCTTCGTCTCCTTCGGCAAATGTAAAGAAAAGTATCTAGAAAATCAAGCCAAATCATTGATACCCTTATCACCCACTTCGCCTTCCGCTACCTTACCTTCCTCTTCTATTCCGAAGGTTGGTGATTCTAAGTGCTTTGTTTTGGATCCTAATATCGATGCTGTGAAATCGAAACGCTTATATTGGGATGCCACCAAACATCCAGACTTAATATTGACCAACGATGATACTGAGGGCCTGAAAATACAACGTGGTTCTTTAGCTGCCATAATACATGAATTGTTGTTTGATAATAGCGCCCAAGAAACTAAGAAGATTCAGATCACTAATTTGTTGGATTTGGAATCGAATTTTATGAAGAATTCACCGTTATTGAATTGGTTTATCCTTTTTAATCCTTTGATCTCCGATAAAGGGTTTGTAGTTAGTGAATTAGAACGATATTGTAAGTTAGTACCAAAATATCAAAAGGGCAAGAAATTACAAACATCCACCTCCGAATTGATTAGCAACATTATTCGAATTATATTCAATTATTATTTATTCACCTCTTTATATCTGAATTCTAGCTTGGTTTTTAGGTTGAAAGGATTACTTTATAAGGGCTATATTCCCGGTTATCTCAATAAGATTCAATTAGATTTATTCGATCAACTCTTCAACAAACCAACACTTACCTTAGAAAGCGTAATCAAAGAATTATCTCAAAGTACCAACAATAATGGGTTATTACAATCGATTAATAAGACTGGTCTTAACCCTAAGATCTTTCTTAAAATCCAGCCCAAAGATTTAGCCTATCAATTCCGAACGTTTCATCTTATCCTCATAATAGCGCATAAAGAATTATTCGGCTCACCTTTCTTGTTTATGAAGAATTATTTCGAAATCTATCATAGTTCTTCCGATAGTGAATTAGAGCATCTAATGAATATATTCAGTCCCTGTGCCTCCAAGCCACACTTTATAGCTAAACTAATTTACAACCAGATATTCTTCTCTATCCCGATCAGTAATATCAGCAAACGCGCTCAATTGATGGAACATTGGATTAAGGTTGGCATTGAAGCACAGCTCCAATCCGATTATATCACCTGGTTAGCCATTTCCACCGCCTTATGTTCTCCGCAAGTCGTTAGGTTAAGAGAGACATGGTCTTTAGTGCATCATTCTTTAGTTGAGGTTATACACACTGATTGGATTAACGACTTGGAACGTTATAATGAATTAACCACCAAGATTCAACAGAAGAATGTCGAGGATATCAGGTTTGATGACTTGATATTGAAAGTTCCAGATTCTCCAATCCGATGTTTCTCGCCTTTAGTGTGCTGGATTCAAGGCTTTATTCAGGGTTTAAGATTCCCCAAATCTCATTTTACAATGTTGGAATTTAAAGATTACAATACGATATACTCCATTTCCAATATCGAATCACCACCTCAGGATACTATTCAACCAGTTGATTATCAAGATGTTCAACTCACTATGTTACGATTCTGTTTTTATTCATCCAAATTACATTTCCCCTCTATTAGGGATCAAGTAGGTACGGGCTTTGGTAATGAAATAAGTCTAGACTTCGATCCGAAAATACTTACTCAAAGATCAAATATACTTGAATCACCATATGGAGATGAATATCGATCGCATGTGAGAAACCATCAACGATGTTTGGAATCCGAAATCACACCTTTGTTTATTAACTTTAAGAAGCCTACTTTGGGGTCGAGGTTTCTCATCCCGCCTATAGAGGATGAGAAGAAGATTAAGAAAAGAGCTTTATCGGCACCTATGATGAATAAAACTTCAATAGAGAAATCGGAAATCAAAAGAGATTGGGATTTTCATGAAGTTCAACTTCAAGATCATCAAGAAGATTTATTCTATCTCTTCGGGTTAATCTTCTCTATTCAACCTTCCAGTTTGCTCAAGTTGGACCATGAACCTCTTGATTTGATGAAAAAATTGTCACCTCATTTAAGTACAGAATTAGTTGACGAGTTTAAGTTGCCATCAAACACCAGTTTCGATTTTAAAATCAAATTAATTGCATCAGATTGGAAAGCTGTTTTGAGTTTATTTATCCATGGATTAGAACAGCTTAGACAGGAAACTCCATTAAATTTAGACTTAGAACCGTATGTTCATAATTCGATCCCTTTGAGTGACTTGGTTATGCACACTTGCGAGCAATTTCAACCTGAAGTTTTAGAGAAGGAATTCCTACAATATTATCGATCATATATTAGAGAAACCGAAATCTTAGAATACTTAGAATCACTTACCTTCGTTGACCCTGAGTCAGTGTTGAGGCTATTGGGGTTTATTAAGTTATGGTTGTCAGATTTCAGCATTGATTTCTTGGATAATATAGACTTGTTTCATCGAACAAATCATTTGATATCGAACATCAAAACAGAAACCGACTCCATTAAAGGCAAGAAAGAACACATATTGGCGCAATTAAACAAAATAATGATGATGCCCTTATTTTCAACTCCGACCTCATGTAGCGATGGTGAACTTGGTGGACCAGTTATTAAATTTAGTATCGAATTAGAAGCTCAACAATTAGTTGATGTATTTCATAAATTACTGAAGCCTTTATATGCAAAACTCCTTCATATAGAAAAATATACCTTGATAGGCTTGCTGGAACAAGTCAACATATGTTCTGAAGAAAGTGAGAATTGGTTAGGTCATGCCTCGGATATTTTTGAACTCATTTTAAGGGCGAAGATAAAGAAGCTTATCTATCAATCTACCTCCACACCTTTTCAAACTACTGAATATCAAGGATTGGAATTCATCAATCGATCTTTAATATCATCCTTTCCTAGAGTGGTCAGAGACTTGTTTACGTTTCGTAATCAAATTGTCATCTGGCTAACTAATTCTATATTAAATACTAAAGATCGACCTCAAGTGTTCGTGAAGTTATGTCTTATGATGGTCGGGTTAAGAAGTGGTTTCTTGTTCCATTGTGTTTATAATGTTATTCATTCATCAACCTCGAGGAAATTTGTCAAAGATTGGAGTCAAACAATCGAGTTGTTAAAAGAACAGTTCTCAGTTCAATATAAAAATAGTAGTTTAGAAGAATTCATCAAAGCAATACCCTCTAGTGGCGATGTAGAAGGGACTAGGCTACCTTGTCTTGGTCAATTATTTTGTGATTTAATTCATACGATTAAATCGGTGCCTGATTACCTCAAACTCAACGACAATTCGATGCTTATCAATTGGTACAAGGTGCGAGACTTCGAATCGCAATTCCAATCATTCTTCTCCAAAATCAAAATGCATGATTCTCAGATTAATGTGGATGTTAAAGATATGTTAAATATATTACAAAAGTCGCAAGATATCTCAACATCTCAATCTACGTCTTCGCTAATTATGGGCTCGGATGGTCAAAATGAATTGCCATTATTTCATCAGATGGAAGAATTAGAAAAATCTTTAGAAATGAAACGAAGAGCCTTATTATTGAAACTAGAAAATCGATTAAAGACGGAATTGCTAACCAATCTCAACCCTTCGTATGTCGGTGATACTTCAAGTTTGGAATCCATGAACTCTACCCTTTCGAATATTAATCGAGAGGTTTTGATCAAGAAGGTGAATAAAAAAACTCCCATCTCTGTCGTCAATTTACAAAAAGCACGCATAGATATCCTTCCCGATTCAATTGAGCTGAACGAGTCCATCAATATTCAACCATCGACTGATAGTTTTAATCAATGGAATTCTTTATTATTGCCATTCGTAATGAAGCAACTTAATATCAATATATTTGGTTCTTCCCTCTTAGAAATATCTCAATTGATCAAACCACAAAATCCGAAAGATTGGATGCCTCATCTAGTGCCTCGCTTAATTGAAGAAGTGGAATTAGGAGGGGTAGATGAAATTGGGATTTATAGACTATCCGGTTCGGTAACCAAAATCAATGCTTTAGTCTTAGAAATCGAGAAACATCCTTTAGGACCAATATCGATGGATGAAGATTGGGACATTCATGTTGTTACTGGTACTTTAAAATTGTTTTTTCGGAAATTGAAAGAGCCCCTAATTCCATTCGCCATTTACGACGATTTAGTGCGATTAATAGAGAAATACCCCAACTCGTTAAATGATAATCAAAGAGAGCACAAGGAGGAGGACGTTAAGTATATTGAAGAGATGCGTCAAATATTGATCAAAATGGATTTGATATCCTTTAACACCTTAAATCAGTTGCTTCGTCATCTCAATAGGGTTGCAGAGAAAAGGAATATTAATCAAATGGACGAAGTGAACCTTGCCATCGTATTTGGGCCTACACTTATACGCCCGCCGCCTGATTTAGATCAATATGTTTCCTCAATTACGAACATGGCATCACATCAGAAATTGGTTCGCTTCTTTCTGCTTTATAGAGCTAAGTTGTTTGTGTAATAAATCCATTTATAAATTAAGTTCTAAACCACCTAGTGATTTCTTTTCGTTGAATGACGTATTTCAAGTCTGACTAAATAGATACCTCCTAATTTATTGAAAATCAGTCTATGTAGCATATTTATCGATATAATCATACATCAATCTGATTTCTTACCATTTCACTTCAAAAAAGGCTAATAAGTTGACCGCTTATTTTCCCTCAAATCAGTTTTTAATTTCTCAATTCGATATGAACTAAATTTTGGAGATTTTGGCCTGCTTTGAGGGAAAAGAACAAACTATTTTCTTTAATAAAAATCGTCATAAAGGTTTTATACCCAATCCTAAACCTATTTCTATCCTTTATTTAAGCTTGGTACTTTTCATTCATTTTAGCCATGACTAAGGTATTCAGCCGTTGCTAACTTTTATATCCATATGTACCAAAAATATAATAAAGTTAATCATGAATTTTTTTGTTAAAATTACGCCTATCAATGAATTAAACTATGTGGCACCATCTAATCGAGGCGATACACTCCACGCTTTCCATTATAAACAAGAGGTTTAGATAATCTAAAACTATAAATGAAAAGGCTAACCGCATTACACATTTCCAGTCTTGTGTTGACCAAGAAATGCATTAAAGAAAATAATTGTTTCTTATTGGTCGAGCAGTCAACAACGGAACAGGAATATATCGCTAATACTTAAGATGATGGCAAGAGACGTGGTTTGGAAAAAGGAGAAAAGTGATTTGAATCGATCATTTTATGGTGTCGAGGTTGGATGGAGCTATACAATGAGCTCCAAAGATGTCTCATTAGCAAGGGCGATCAATGTGCATACTATTTAGCAGAAGATCGATTATATCTGCCTTATTCCATAATGGATTTCGGTGGGAGACAAGCCAAAGACTTGATCAGATCGATTGTTATGATAAGGTTTTGGGATTCTAAAGTAAAACAGGTTAAGACTTGTACTAAACATTATGATAATCCGAAGTATAGATCTTGTATTATGGCTATCGAAGGCAATGACGATCGAACGTTGAAAATAAACATGTTTGCTTTGATTCTTTTACACACAAGATCCTTTAAAGCCTTGAATATGGCACTTTAAGTCCTTTTATTAAATAATTGGTTGATTAATAATCTAAATTCATTAAAAATTTGGTTGAATTAAGAGAATCTTTAAGGGAATAAAGTGCCATATTGTTGCTCAAGGTCTTACATTAGACGATTTCATGATAGGAAACCGTCTTATTACATAAATAAGATGTATTTATGTTTCATAATATTGGTAAAGCTACAATAAATATATCTTTCAGCCCTTTTTCACTCAGATGGCTAGTTTTAGCAACTTTATGGCTTTCTAAAAATTGTTGGGGTGATCATACACCCATTCACTATAAAAAATGGTATGAACCAATCCAAAATGCTTTAAATGATAAACATAATCCCATGGATCTTCTTACGAACTGGGTTGCCAAGCTCAAATCAAAAGAAAACAACAGCTTCATTTTATGGACCAACGAGTAACAGAAGGGGAATATATCCTTAGTAAGAACAAAAACAACGGGGAAGAAGTATTCAAGCCTTTTGAAGATGAAACTTCACTAGTTTTCCACGGCGCTCTCCGAGTTGGTGGATAGCAATATGGAAGAAAATTTTTGATGAAAACATAATATTTTGGTTAAACTAATTGGAAATAAAATATTTAAATATCATTTGGTTGAAATATTACGCCGTTTCACGCAAAGAGGTAAAGGAAAAAATTTAAATAAAAAATTAATTATGAGATATAAAAAGATGAAACTTTGTAGTTTGTATATATGAACCTTCTACTTTTATTACATCGCTCCATCTTTTAGCTAGCTGCTGAACACCATTCATATGACCCTTTATATTAAGTTCCTGGATAATCCTCTCTAGTTGTAATTCCAACTCTTCCAAATTGTCATAATCATTTTCTCTTAACTTCCTCTTTAATTTGCCAAAACAATTAAAATCAGGTGGACTTATATCTGGACTATATGGAGGATCATACCAAGTGCAGATTTTTTTATCATCAAAAAAATCCATTACAAGATTTGATTTACAAGGTCTTGCATTATCCTGTAAAACCATAGGATACTTGAATTTCTTATCAGGTAGCCATTTTAGTAAAAATTCATTAATAAAGCCTATATAGACTTCTGAAGTTACCGTCTCTTTAGGCGCACAAAGCTTCCAATATGCAGCACCATTATAATCCATTGCTACTATAAACATTATTTTTCTCTGATAGTTTGATTGTGCTACAATTTGTGGAGGACTTTCGTCCTTAGTGCTCCAAAATCGAGACTGGTCACCCTGAGGTTACATATATAAAGTAAGCCAAGTTTCATCTATTGCCAATGTTCTGTTTATTAGGGTTTTTTGTTTTGATAACTGCTCCAAATTATATCTACATGCTAATACTCTATGTTCTCTTTGTTCCTGTGTGAGAAAATGAGGAACCCATTTGCTCAATAATTTCTTCATTTGTAAATCTTCTGTTAAATACCGATAAACAGTAGCTTTGCTACAATTTAATAACATGGAAAGTTTGAGGCACGACCAGGCTCTACTTTGAGCAAGATGTTCTTTAATTTTCTCAGTTGTATTTTCTTTTATTAAATGATTACTTGTAGCGCCTCCACTAGTGTCTTCAACGCAATTTTGGCCCTTATTAAACTTAGACACCATATTTTTAACTTTATTATATTTATAGGCCTTTTCTCCTATTGTTTTAACCAATTCTTTATGTATTATTCCCGAACGGTGGCCTAGAATTACTTCAACTTTGATAAATACACATTCTTTATCGGTTATTGAATTTTTTAATTTTTGTAAGTTATCCATTATAGTAATTTAAACAAATATGCTTTGAAAATAAAGTTTAATTTATAGAAAATATTATATATAAATCTTGGCACTAGATATTAATTTGCATATTTATTATTAATTAAAAGTCGCTTACCTTTTTGCGTAAAACGGCGTAATATATGTAGAAATTTTTTTTATAAACAAAAATAGCTTTTTATATAATTATTAAAAAAGTTCAACCATAATTCTTCAATAATTTACTTATTTTATCGTCCAAAATATTGTTTTCTTAAAAAATTTCCTTACATATGTCTACCTTTCTGGGGAGCTGTTTGATAAATTGAACTTATGTTTACAAAACAACTCCGACAAATGCATATACCACTTAAAAGAACAAGATCGATTATATCCGCCTTTTTCGATGATTAACTTCGGGGGCAGAGTGCCTCAAGACAAGACTTCAGGTTGGATTGATTGTTATGATAAGGTCCTGAAGATTGACCCTAATGTTAAGAAAATCAAGGCTTGTAATGAATTTTGGGACTCTGATCAGTATAAATCTTGTATCATGGCTGTAAAAGGAGAGCAAGATTGAGAATATAGCTCTTTATTTTCGTTCAGAGTAGCCCCTTTTTGATTCTCTTCTTAATTCAACCAACTTTTTAATGAATCTAGATTATTCTCACTCTTGTTCAACTAATTATTTAATAAAAGGACTACTCTGAACGAAAATAAAGTGCCATACACTATGTTGCACGGAAATTTGGACACCCTATTTTTTGTAAACCAAAGCGTCAATTCAGCTTATAAATAAATATGAATAAAAATTAGATATACAGTATGCAGCATAAATAATGGGACAACCATATAAAATATGATTGTGAAGCCCTATTTTCTTTTATACAAATAAAAGGAAGAATGTTGTATTTATATAAAATCTCTTAATTATATTATATGATTTTTTTTCAAAAATTATCAATTACAATAGAATTATCAACAAAATAATTTATTGGGTGTTTCACAAAAAATGGGTCAAAATATCCCTAATACTTTGAATATCTTCCATTTACTTTCACAACTTCAACAACACGTTTAAGCATCGATTTTATCAACTTATTTATAAAATCGGCTGACAAATTGTTCCAAATCAATTGTAATTCCATTTCTAGCTCCTTTACGTTGGCGAAGCTTCTTCCATTGAGTTTCTTTTTCATGAAAGACCAAATATGTTCGATGGGGTTCAAATCGGGACTCTTGCAGGGCAAAACTAGAGTCTCGATTGATTTCCCACCTAAATATTCTCTTACTACCTTCGTTGTATGTTTGGGATCATTTTCATGCCGAAAAACGTAGTCAACAAGGCTCATTTTAGCAGCAGATTCTTTTAAATTATTAAATAATATACGTAAATATTGATATCTAAACATATTTCCTTGAATAATTACCAGAGTTCTTACACCACAAGCAGAGAAACATCCCCAAACATTCAACCACCTCTGCCAAACTTGACGGTTGTTTCTACATACCTAGGATTAAGCCCGTTTTTCGGTTCACGCCAAACGTATATTCTCCCATCTGAACTATAAAAATTAAACTTCCATTCGTCAGGAAAAATGATGTTTTCCCAATATGAATCCAGCATAAATATCCACTTATCACACAATTCTTTCCTTTTTGCTATATTTCTCAATGACATTAGAGGCTTTCTTATTGGACAATAAGTATATAAATTTTGACTATTTAAACACCTTCTAATAGTTTGATCCGAAACCTTTTTGTTTTTTCTCTTCAAATAAAATGTTCAACCTTGGCGCACTGATAGTAGGATTTTCTTTATGAATCTCGAGGACAGTATTAATATGCTCATCATTGAGTTTATAAGGTCTACCAGAGTCTCCTTTCATTTCAATTGTACCTTTTTGGTTATATTTTATTAAAGATCGATTTACTGTAGAACGTGGTATTGATGTCATTTGCTCTATTCTAATTGTATATCCTTGTTTCCGCAAAGACTCTATCTTTCCAAATTCGAATTCGTTTACTTGTACCATTTTAATTTATTTTTTAGAATTTTATTTTACTTATTTGTTAAAAAATTATTATATTGCGATTATTTTGTCCCATTTTTTCTGTACATCGAAAAAATTCACCTATCAATTACTTATATATTTTATTTTTGATAGGAGAATAAAATTATATAATAAAATAAAGATCTAAAAAACACGTTTATTTAGTCTATTAGTTTTTTTTATTATAAGCTAATTTAATTCAATAGTACAGAAAAATATAGTTGTTCTATTTTTTTGTGAGACACTGTATTTAAACTGTGTTACTTTTAATATTTATTTACTTATCACTATTTTTTATTAAAAAAGATAAGAAATCAAAAAGGAAATTTATTGATCCAGAACGGAAATTCGGACATTCAAAACCCAATAACTATTATACTTCCCACGAGCTTGTAATACTTCTTTTACACGTTTAGGCATTGATTTAATTAAGTTTCTTATAAAATTGTCGGGTAATCTATTCCATAATCTTAGTAGCACTGTTTTTAACTCATCTGGTTCATCGAAATTTTCCTCCTCAGCTCTCTCTTCATATAGGTCTAGATGTGTTCAATTGCATTCAAGTCGGGGCTTTGGCTTGGTCAAATCAAAGTTTTGACTTTTTTCCCAAAGATATTTCTCAATGAGCTTAGAAGTATGCTTGGAGTCATTATCGTGTTGAAATACGATGTTATTTAGTTCCCTTTTCTTTTTTGATTGTATTAAATTGTATTTGAATATATCTAAATAATCATATCTATCAATTTTACGATCTATTAAAACCAAGTTTCCAACTCCTTTGTAAGAATACATCCCCAAACCATCACACTACCTTTGCAAAATTTTACTGACTTTTCTACATACTTAGGATCAAGACTTTTAGATGGAGGTCGCCATACATATGAACAGCTATCTGAATTATAAAGATTAAATTTACATTTATCTGAAAATATATCACTTTCCTAGTAATTACCAGGTTAAAATACTCACTTTGCACATAACTCTCTCCCTTTCCTTATATTTTTTGCAGACATTAAAGGCTTCTGTCATGGAAGTAAGAATGTATGTTAAGGCTATTTGAAAATCTTCTAATTGTATCATCTGAGACTGTTTTATCCCTATTTTCTTTAAAGATTTTATTCATTTTTGGAGCACTAGCTTTCGGGTTTTCATGAATGGCCTTTATAGCTCTTATATTATCATGATCGAGTACATAATTACCTTCGGAGCCTTTCTTTCTCTGAATTGAGCCTGTTTCTTCTAATCTTTTGAGGTAATCGCTTATTGTGGACTTAGGTATACAGGTCAAACCTTCATTCTCTCTATAAGAATACCCTTCTTTTCTAATGCTAAAATCTGTCCAAACACAAAATTATCAATACTTGTCATTGTTTTTCTAATATTTTTTTCCCTTAAGCCTATTATTTTCTGACTTTTGTGTGAATAACAAAAATGTCCGAATTTCCGTGCTGGATCAATAAATATCCTTTTTGATCTTTTATCTTTTTTAATAAAAATAGTGATAAATAAATAAATATTAAAAACAACACAGTTCAAATATATCTAATTTTTTTATTCATTTTTATTTATTAGCCGAATTGACGCTTTGGTTTACAAAAAATAGGGTGTCCGAATTTCCGTGTGATATAGTGTATGTAGGGAGTGGAATAGGATTTGATTAAAAATGGTTTTTACCAAATATCCTTTGTTTTTGTACTATTATATGCGGAAATGAAATGGCCGACTTTTAAAACGAGCATTTAATATTAAAAAATAACAATTTTTAATCCAAAAATATTAAATTATGGAGTTCCAAGTATAAATTCAATAAATATGGATTTTTATGCATTCTATAATGATTAATAGAGTTTTAATAATGATGTAAATTTTGTTGCTATGATTTATGGTGAGAAAGTTTAGAACTAAAATTAAGAAAATATATACAAATTTGACTCAATAAAACAGACAATAAACACTCGAAATGAACAAAAAGATATAGAAATAAACCTTTTTATTTTACAATATTTAATGCTCGTTTTAAAAAAGTTGCAATTTTTTCACCACATATTATTAGGGCGTTCTGAGCAAAGAGACTCTCGAAAAAAATTTACTATAAAAGATGTAAAGTTAAAAATTAGTAAGTTTATAGATACGAACCTTCAGCATCTATTTCACTTCTCCATCTTTCGGGTAACTTCTGGATACCATTCATAAAACCTTTAGCATTAAGCTCCTGAATTGCACTTTCTAGCTAAATTTCTAGTTCATTCCAATTGTCGTAAATATTCTCTTTTAACTTTCTCTTTAATTGCCCAAAACAATTGAAATCAGGTGTGCTAATATCAGGGCTATAGGGAGGATGATCTCAAACCCGAATATTTTCATCAATAAAATACTGCTTTATAAGATTTGATTAATGCGGCTTAGCATTATTATGTTTTATTATAGGTACCTTAAATTTCTTATCAGGTAACCATTTGTCTAATAATTCGATTAGAAAGTTTTTATAGACTTCTGCAGTTACAGTCTCTTTAGGAGTACAGAGCTTCCAATAAGCAACACCTTGAAAATCCATTGCTAGTTTTAGCATTCTCTTTTTTTCATATTTAGATTGAAGTACAAATTCAGGTGGGTCTTCATTCTTATTTCTCCAAGATCGAATCTGGTCACGTTGGGGTTGCATGTATAAAGACACTCAAGTTTCATCTATTGCCAAAGTTCGATTAATTAAGTTATTTCGTCTCGATAAGAGTTGCATATTNGGTACCCATTTACTTAATAATTTTTTCATTTGTAAATCTTCTGTTAAATATCGAAATACTGTTGTTTTACTACAATTCACCCTCATGGAAAGTTCGATGCAAGACCATGTTCTAGTTTGGGCCAACAATTCTATAATTTCATCTATTACATTTTCTTTTTTCGAGACATCACTTGTATCGCCTCCTCGGCTAT